>CBVK0100145895.1:0-19251 GCA_900067695.1 Picea abies | reverse complement strand
AGTATGTACACTCTTCCACATGGGGGAGTGCAGAGGGGGGTACCCCCTCTGTGGGGTCTAGGGGGGCTATCCCCCCAGCAGGGGTTCGAGGGCGAAGCCCTCGAAGCAAAAATTGCCTGGTAAAAGTATATTGTAATTTCATTGTAAATCTAGACCATTCATTATAACGTCACAGATCTAACGATAGAGATTATGTTGGGGTTTTTTACCCTAGAAGACAACCCTCTTTTATGAGGGAAATGTATTGCGACTATGTAGGTTGGCGAGTATTGTATTCTAAGGGAGGAGACTGTGAGAGAAAGAAGAGTAAGTTACATTGGGTTTTGTTGTAGGTTGTATCCCTTCATTTTGCTGGATAATAATAAAGAAAGGACCTGGCAATTTCTCTGGTGGACGTAGCCCACACTGGGTGAACCACGTAAATCCGTGTCTCTCTTGTATTGTGTATCTTCTGTGTTTTATTTCCACATTTGTTTTATTTTATTGTTCCGCGGTCCTATTTTTCTAATAGAAATCTGGAGGATAGAGGTGGATTTTTCATGCCAAATGTATTGGTTGGAATCAGTGTGGAGGAGTTAGGTGTAAGGGACAGAATGTAAGAATTCGCTTATCCGCTAGGTTGACTACTCCATCCAAGCGCATTAAGACTAGGATTGGACCTAGGATGAAAAGGAAGATGACTTCCAACCGTCAGAGTCATTTGGGGAATATGAGCACCACCAAACAAGAATGGAGTATGAGAAGGAGCAATGCCCCCAAGCCCAATACTAGTATTTGTATTAGATGCCGGGATGGAGGATGAAAATTGTGATGTGAAATTTGACATACCATAAGAGAAAGGGCTAGAGTTCGTAGGGATGGAGTGAGTATTGTATCCTAGCGAGTGAAAAAGATACCCAAAAGGGTTCATGACTATTGGTTGAGTATTAACTATAGGCTAGACATGAGTGATGATGGGAACTTTCGACACTACAACTGAAGTGGTCGCAGGAATATAAGGAGTTCCTTTAACTATGGTAGGTATGGGAATTTAAGGATGCCCATTATCTTTCTAACTCGACTCAGTACTCATACTTGTATGACCACAAGTCTGGTATGTGGAGGTGTGTGTACCATGATTGATAACTTTATGCCTTTTCGAAGGCAAAGACTCAAGATGCAGTGGTAACTCCAACAAACGGTGAGACCTACGAGGAAGTTGGTCTGTCTCCATGGTGACTCGAGACTTGAGACATAAAAATAAATCCTAAGGAAAAATAACAATCAAAGAGCACACCAAAATAAACAAGAGGCCAATATGCATGCAAACAAAATAAAGTGGATGAAAGGGGCCTCCCTCCCTAAAGTAGGTATGTCTCACCCCAGAGGGGCCTGAGACTCCCTGCAAAAGATCGGAGGTATCAGAATCAGTTATAAGTATCAAGATCAGTTATAAGGTCCCTCATGGGCTTAACAACCAGTCGGTCAGATCCCCCCGAAGAGGTAATCCTCCATAAATATTTTGTGTTGTACTACCCTTATCTGACCTAGGGTATCTGCAGAATAATCCCTGCAAGTAACCTATGTGGCTACCTATGTCAAGCAACTAAGCCACCATGATATAACCAATGCACAGGAGAGTAGTCATAAGTCAGGTCCACCGTATGGGTAGGGTCACAAAGCCTGAAATATCGAAAGCACTTCCTCTCATAGAGGTAAAGTTACTAGCAAGACCCCCATATATGAATAGATCCCTAGAAATATCTCTGACTCTAAGAAGGTATTGGAGGGATATCTCCTCAACCAACTTCACGTGGCCTTGTGCTTAACTCCAGTGTGAGCAGAGCCTCCTACGTCACCAATTATACAATGGATTTCACCACTCCCTTAGTCAGAAACTTATGTTGAGTTTAATAGCCTTGGAGAATTTTACTCACAAAATCCTATCCCAAGCCTCTAAATCTTAAGCTAGTTTGTGCACCCTGGAAAACAAAATCGTTTCTAATAAATTTTAAATTTATTAGCATTACTTTTAGTGGCTTTGTTTACTCAAAAAAGGTGTGGTCGTGAAACTGATGATGTTATGACTCAACAAGTAAAAGAAATGAACATGAATACAATGGAAAGTTTCAATTATCAATAAATAATAAGATTTTCAAAATGCAATTTTTCAATTCAATTCTACAATTTCAAATAAGATGCTAAGATGCAATCTTTCCATACATGTACTTAGATCAATGATAAGAACCCAAAAGATCAAATTCCAAAAATGCAAAATGTATATTTTTTTATATTTTCAATATAAAAGAATGAAAATGCAAGGACTGAACAACCGCTTGATATAAAGACCCTACTATAAGAAAATAGAGACAACCAAGTAGGATATCAAGAAGAAAACACCCAGCCCAAGATGCAAGGACAACCAATGAAAAGAATGATGAGAAAGAAAAAACCGGCCAAAAATTCAACCAAAGAAATATTTCCTATCAGTCTACAGGCACTTAACAATTATAAGAGAGACCCAAGAAGACTCAGCGACCATCAAAACTTACCCAATACACATCAAACTGAGCAATCAAGAAAAAAATGATGATGTACACGAATGTTCAGGATAAACCTACATATGTACACGTCGTATAGAACGATAGATCACGTATGTACACATCTGTCAAGGGAAAACCCACATATATGTATTAAAACACTGCTAGGTTAAGGATAAGACCAAGAAACTTAGACTCAAAATGAAAAAACGTTGTCAAGAAATCGAACGATAGTAAAATCAAGGTAACAGAGAGCAATCAAAGGAGAAAAACACTCCAGATCCTAAAAAGAAGATTTTGTCCCCAGTATGGTTGCCAATTTTGTTACGAGGAAAATCACTCTATGGCATGGGGTAAACCACAACATACAGAAATGACTGCATAAATCAACTCTAATATCAAGTATGTTATATAAACAAACATGCTAACAAGACAAGATAAAGAGCCTACCTCATCTAGACGTTCGATGAAGTGCACCATTGAGCACTAGACTCAAAGCTATACACCTGCAACTTGTCCTCAACAACCAAGATACGCATGCATATGATGATAATATATAATGTTAGCACATATAATAGCATAATACATCAATATTCATAACATATATCCCCATGGAATAACAATTAAAATATTTACAAGACATTAATTGGATGAGAAAAGAGTATTTATATTATAATATAAACAACATATGTGTAAGAAATTTTGTGTCGGCATGTCTCAGAACTGAGAAACTAAGTCCCTTCCAGTTGGGCCTCCACCAGTTCAATCCTCCATCAAAGGCAAGCTCATATAAGAGAGACAATGAGGTTCTCCATCAAAGAGGGAAGAGCTTGGGGGCTGAACAATGTGGTCAGACTTAAAACGACAAAGGGATGCAAACTCAATATGAAGTGAATAATTTATCCAGAGTAACTTTTCTCTCACAAGTTGAATTCTTTCTCCTCTTCCACAATTTGGAAATGGCCCATTTATAGCCTTCAAATGGAATTGAATGGACGATTCAGAACTTTTCTAGTATATGGAAGGTCAACGATCATGGATCTCGTGACTTGACATGGAAACTCGTCTCCATTTTTTAATTTTGGGCACAAAACTTGATATATGCGGGTTGTAATGGTGCAACCTATGTATAGACATTGTGTATAGTTGTTAGGGCATGAATATGTGGAAAAATATGTTTTTAATCTCAAGGAACTACAAAACAAGACTTCAAGTCTGCATAGGAATATGGAAAAGGCCTTCTGAGCAAGTTGTATGGGGTGAGGAAAATATTGCTTTAACAAATGGATACTCACATTCACAAGAAGATGGATTACAATGAGGCTCTAAAGGAATTTTTAACATAAAAAAAATACAAAACTCTAACCCTAGAAGATGAAAAGCCAACATTTTTGTGGATCTCGTTTTGGGTAGCTTGGTGTATCAACTTCTCGTGGGCGTAACTTTGGCATACGATTTACATTTGGGGTGCACGATAGGTCGTTGGAAAGGTATCATCAAGGAGATTCATTTTGGAGGATTTATATTATACTTTGGTTTTCATTGAGGTGCTCAATCTTGAAAAAACTTCATTTAGGCCCTCAAAATTGCCCCGGAAGCTTAGGAACCAAAAACTGCTAAAAATAGTAAGTTTCCATAAGTTTGTTTTGAGCCAGTTGGAATAGTTGGGTGGCCACCAATATCCACCTCGATCAACTTCATTAACACATGGGTGTCAAATTATGTGTCAGTTTTGATTATGTTCTATTTTGATTAAATAGAGATTTCATTACACATATGCACATAATTATGACCATTTTCTCATGTTCAAATGCAATTAATCCTCGCTAAAAGATCCTCATCGTAGAATTTTTGTAGAGAAATATCTCACAGAAATTCCGAGATCAAATGATATCACAACAGGTCCTGTTGGGGCCTTCAATTTTGGATAAGAAGTTGTGCAAGGAGGACGATAGACCTATTTTTGGCCTAGTACGAGTTGTGCAAGCTTCAGAAGAAGATAGACAACAGAGAAAGGAGAAGCAACATAAATCAATTGCAAAAACGACAATGCAACGACAGTAAATAAAAAGCAATTGCAACAAAAAAAGAAAGCATGCAAGACAAATCCAGCAGACACGACTTAGCCTATATATAGGGATGAATATAATTGTAAAGGGTTGGGTTAGGTCATCTAGGTTGTTGATTTTGGTTGGTTGTTTGATATCACAAATGTAAGGTTTTGGTCGCAGTTATTGTAGACTGCCGAGAAGTCAAATTTTTGAGTCTGTATTGTAATTTGTACACCATTTTGGCAGTTAGAGATCTACGACATGGGTCTAGAGCCAATCATTTGTAATAGAGTGCTACTGTGTACCTCTGAGATTGTAATTGAGAAAGATATGAAGATAATATATAAAGAAGAATCCAAAATTTCAAAATTTGTTGTGTCTTTATGTGTTTATCCTTATGCATTGTATCTTTTAAGTACTTCTTTATGGTTTGTGAGTTCCACATAATGTCTCTGTGTTTGAATTATTTTCCACAACATAAGTAGTTCCAGTTCTTGCACATATGAGTTCAGATATGTTGTGTAGTTAGATGTCTTGTGCAAGATCGGGATGAATCTTGAGGGTTCTGTGAATCCTCCTAAGTATTTTTCTTAGCCTTCCCTATCCTTTTGTCTCAGCAGTTCTTCGGGTGAGACTTCTTCTCTTCAGAGGAGATGAAAATGACAATGCTCTAGACTACTCGGTACCTTTTGTTGGTAACTTGAGAAGGACCCTGGTTTGATCAAACTTGCACCAACAAAATGGTTCCATTGTCAGGACTTGCATTAAAAAGGAACCTATAGGGAGGATGATTATGTGGATTCAAAGATCTAATATTTACCAATGGTGGGAAAGAAACTGTGACACCTTTATATGGAAAGAAGAGGAGATGAGAAGAAAATCCGTGGACGATACCCATGAGGCAGTCTTTTACTCAGAAAGATCGAGCGACCAATACGAGATATTCTGGGTTAAGTTCCTGGAAGAAATTTTCCACTAGATAAGTAGGCTCCAAGAATATCCAAAGTTCCAAGAACAAGTCAAGAGGACTTGTACTTGGGACATAGAAAAGATTGCAGCACTTCATTAGTTGGATCATCCAACCACACAAGCGATTGATTTATAGGTCAATACCACATTAGAAGGATACATTGTTGAGTTTGTAGCTGAGAATAACCAATATTTTTCATGAGAAGAGGTAGATTTCAAGAAAGACACAAGGGGAATGATGTTGAGAGAAATCCCCCTATGGATTAAAGTTTTATTGATGGAAGAGGGGATGCTAACTATGTCCCTGACTGAGATGGCAGCGTAAACACCCTTGCTTGGGGTAGGGTGAGGTTGGGGTAGTTTCATGGACTGAGAGAGAGGAAGGGTTCTTTTATAAGTGGGGGAAACAACAAGAAATGGACTCAAGAGATGAGCAAGACTTGAAAAGAGCCTCCATAGTTGAGAAGTGGTGGCACAACAAGATCAATAAAGAAGCAAGATAGTCTGAGAAGTTGCAGAAATAAGTCAAACCAAGAGAAGTAGAGGAAATACAAATGGAAGATTTTTGGAAGATGAGAAGATAGGAAATACTGGCCATTCAAAGATTAAGTGAGAGAGAAGCGCAGAGAGATATAAGTGTCAATGAGGGTGGAAAAGAAGGAGAAGGTGTGGAAGCAAGAGAGGAGGAAGTCGACATGAATCTTTAAGAAGAAAGAGAAGATTTATCCCCAAAGACAGGAAAGATCGAGAATTAGGCTGAAGGGACTACTCCAAAGGAAGAAAACGAGACCCCCCATATCAAAGAAAACCACCCCAAAGCTAGTGGCACTAGACCTGAATCGCCCATACCCCAAGTGTCTTCTATACAAGTGGTAGTTTCGATACTACCTTCTCATGCTATTTTTGTTCTAGTACAATTAGTTAGTCAGTCATAGCTAGGGAGTGCGAGTATAGGGAGGATATTGGGATCCCCTAGGAGGACCTTTAGGCTTCATTTTGATAAGAGCACCAAGATCAACAATGGTTGTTCATGCAGGAGGTTTGATTTCTTGATACCCAAAATTTTGAGGTAAGGGAGACAAAGATGTGGAGAAACACTGGTTCTTGTGCGAAGAAATATGGATATCTAGATGGACTCTAGATGCGAATAAGTTGGTTGAGTTCTAGACTACCTTCAGAGATCACACTCTCA
Organism: Picea abies; assembly: GCA_900067695.1. Lineage (NCBI taxonomy): Eukaryota > Viridiplantae > Streptophyta > Pinopsida > Pinales > Pinaceae > Picea > Picea abies. Next base: position 12,520 of record CBVK0100145895.1, on the reverse strand, counting down.
AGTGTTACATGAATGTTATTGAGCCAAGAGTTCCAAGAATGCAAGGTCAAGCGTTCACACTTGGCCAAGTACAGACAAGGTTCATAGCAGAGTTTAAGCTACCTCAATCAGAACAACAGGCTCTGTTTGAGTTGTGTGAGATCTGGAAAAGGGGAAGTGAATCAACCTAGGAATACAACCAGAAGTTTAAAGATGTTATAGGGATATTAACACATCCAATTCATGAGGAACATCAAAGAGAATGGTATATTCAGGGATTGCTACCTCTGACTCGGATTTCGCTAACGCAACAATGGATATCCACTTTGACAGACGCCTTGGAACAATCAATGAAGATTGAAGCCATGGAAATATACCTTAGGAGCCTAAGAGTGACCAAACCCCCAACAGATGCAAATTTGGCACAACTACAAGGGAAAATATCAATGCTTACTGAAAACATTCAAGAACTGGCAATACCTAGATCAAGATGATCACAGGTCTGGTGCACCAGATGTTATATAGAAGGACATATGGTGAATGAATATCCACGAATGAGGGGAATGTGACCTCCTTAGAGTCTAATGGGACCCTCACCAAGATCCACAGGAGGAGTTGTGCAAGTATCTATGAACTTACCATTCCACAACCCCACCCCATATCATGCTTTTCTAGGAAGCCAAGTAACACCAACAGTTGATTATTGTGACATTTTATGAATCCATGGGCATGGCCCAAGACAATGTCCCATTATGAAGAAATATTCGACAGTACCGAATACAGTACACTGTGAGTTCTGTGCATCTACCACACATACTACCAATCAATGTAGAGTGTTGGATGCACTTGTAGACAGGTTGGGTCGAACAACATTCAGGGTGAATGAAAATCCTCAGGGACTGGGAAGAGGTCAAGGAGGTGGAGCCAGAGGAGACTTCATAAGAGGAAGAACTAGGGGAAGAGGGACAAGCATATGTTATAACTGTGATGATATAGGCCATATGGATAGATATTGTCCTCATTTGAGGAGGCCATGGTGCTTTCACTGTAGAACCAATGGGAATGCACCTGAAGACTGCTTGGAACTAATTGCAAAATGGGAAGATCGGTTACGTCAATGAGGAACTAACCTCATCAATTTAGAAATCAAGAGAGCTAGTAAAGGAAAATTTCCCAACCTCCATATCGTTACTCGAGGAGGAGAAAAGATAGGAGTTGATGCTGATAATATACCTCAGATCTAGAAAGCAACACATAAATAAGATAGGTATTACCCTCTAAAACAAAAGTTATTATTTAAATGTGCCATAGAAGTATTTTAGAATATCCCTAGCCCTGATATGCAAGGGAAACCCGCACAACCTATTGTTTACCCTAATATTGTGCAAGTCCCTGCTTCACCCCTTGCACCCATAAACCCTGTAATAACACCGAGACAACATGAGCAACCTCAAAATGTAGTCGACCTTTGGTTTCAATTATCCTCTGATATTCTTGGGAATGACCAATTAACAGAGAAATTACACAATGTGTTATACCTAGTTTTAGGGAATGAAGAACCCATAGAAGGAGGAATAAGGACCAACCTTCCTGAAAAGAGTACTCAAAGGGTGCAGAGAAGGAAAGTATGAACTGGAAAGGAATTCAGACTAGTAGCCCAGTTATACAAATTTGAGATTAAGGATGTCATGTTCGATCTAGGATCCGATGTGAATATTCTACCTAAAAAGACTTGAGAAGCTCTAGGAAAACCCCAGTTGAGATATTCCAATCCAATTAAGAATGGCCAACCATTATTGTATTTTCCCCATAGGAAGACTAGAGAATGTGGAAATAGATTTTGTGGGAGTGAAGAGAATAGTTGACTTTGAGGTGATTGAGATCATGGGGGATAAGGACCCTTACTTTGCACTACTTAAGATTGATTGGGCCTATGAAAACTATGCAGTGATTGACCTAAAGAAAAACACCATGACATTTGAGGTAGATGGAATCAAGGTAGTTCAACCCTTGGATCCATACATAGGCCCCAGATATAAAGAGCCAACAGAAAACAATATGGAGGGAGAGGACTTGGATCAGTTATACACTGTAACAACTGGAACAAGAGACGATTATATAAATCCTACTGTTGATGGATAGGTAAGTTGGAGGAGTATACAACCATTGGACGAAGATTTAGAACTGGCATTTAATAGTTGGCAGCAAGGCAACTACGAAAGATTCTCAAGGATATGTGCAACTGTCAAAGAAACTAGGTGGGTTGGGACTGAGGTCAGCGAACACCGAGTATATGATGGTACCTCAGGACTTGATAGTTTTTTGCTCAGCATGGAAGAAAAGGTAGTATAGGATCAAATCATCTTAGCACTAGATTTATCCCTCCAAGATACCCCTTCCAAATGGTGGGCCAATCATAAAACCTTAATTATAAATTGGGATGATGTGAAGCAAGCTATCAAGTATAGGTTTCAGAATAAGGAGCAACTGGAATTAGAGATACAGACGAATTTCCAAGATGTGCAACTGTTCAACGGAGAATTTAATCCTCAAGCACATATTGAACAGTGCATGACACAACGGCAAGTTGCAGAAATACCCTCTTGCTTCTGGGTTCAGGCATTTCCCCACTGCCTAGGTCCAATCTCGAAATCTTGGTTCATACATGAAGAAACCAGAAGATAGAAAAGCGACTGGAAAATGTTGGTAGATCACTTTTGCAAGGACTTCTCGTTTACAAGTAAGTACCCTAAGCTTGAAGTAGTCCTGCAGAAAATTAAAGAATTTTTTTTTACAGACAATAGTAATTAGAAATCAAATCTAGTGGTATGTGCAAAACATAACCGAGAACTTCAGAATAATATTCACCTAACTTTATACAAGAAGCCTATGTAGTGCTATAAGATTAGCAGGGATTCAGAAAGCCCAGATGATTTAGAGGAATTGATAAACCTAGCCATTAAGGAGACAGAAGGGAATAGAGAAATACAAAACACCATACCCAATCAAAATGATAGTTCCTATAATCACTCATTAAATTTGTGCAAAGTCAATATAGGGACCACAAAGAAATCTAAGATAGATATGATGGGAGATTACTGGGATGAGAAAACTAGTCAAGAAATACACATTTTGTTGTGGGAATATGAGGATTTATTCCCAAAGACATTTTCAGAGTTAAAGGGGATCAAAGGAGTTATGGGAGAAATGAAAACCGAATTAAAATCAGAATCAAATCTTGTGAGACATAGACCATACTGCTTTAACCCTAGAGAAAAAGAGAAGGTTAATAAGCAGGTAGACTATTGGCATGTTTACAGGCAAGTATGCTTGTCATTGATGGCAAGATCAGAGTATGCAGTGATGGAAAAACAAGGACAACGTAAGCTCAGAAGAGATAGTGCAAAGTTGCACAAAGAGTGAAAGAGTGTGCTTGTTTATTTGATGGAAAATAGGCAGGTAAGGAAGATCAATAGTGTAGGGATAATTGCATCGAAAGATCATAAGCGTAAACTCCATTTCAGAGTTTCAGATACTGGGCATTGGAGGAGTCAAGGAAGCAACTCATGACAAGAATGCCTAAACAGTGAAATGTGAAATGCTGGAATATGTTGATTTGACTCCATTTTGGAGTTTCAGATAATGGGAGATTAACAAGTCAAGAGTTGAGACTCTTCAACACAGGAGTCTCGTAGTTGCGAAATCTGGAATCCCGAAATCCAGAAAGAAGTACATCAAAAAAGAGTTTCGTAGACCGGGAAATAACTCCATTTCAAAGTCCTGGATACCAGGAGTTGAAGTGTCGAAACACTTCACCATAGGAGTGTCGAAATGTCGAATCGTCGAAATTTGAAACAAGGAAAGATCGGATCTTTGATCCAACTCCATTTCGGAACTTCGAATAGTGGGAGTTGTGTTATAACCCTAAATTGCACTATCCCTGCTTACCTGGCATCAGGCCTACTCATTGCCTTTCCTTGCCAAAGCCATGCTGATCAAACTCTTCAAAAACCTCCTAAATCAAGTAACCTGCGCCCTAACCTAACATTGGGCGCGTTGGGACACTGGCAGGATTTCTGTAGCACGCGTGTGAACGCTGGCTGGCCCACTACAGCCCGCGTTTACCTAACAAAGCAAAAAATCAGGAAAGTTTCTGCCAGGACGAAGAGCTTTTTGTCAGTTAACTGGAACTCCCAGCCATGCATGGCGGAGAGTTCGCCTAAAACCCTAGCTCCTTCTAGCCTATAAAAGGAGGGGTAGGGGTACTATTCAAAGGAGGAAAAATCATAGCAAAGAAACTCTGCCAAATTGCCAAGTCCGTTTTGTCCCAACCCTTTAGCCTTGCCTCAAGATTTAGGAGAAATTCAAGAGACAGCAGTTGGAGGACAAAAGAAGAGGAGGAGCCTAGGACCAAGATCGAGGAACGGTGGCCGATCTCAGAAATCATTGTAAGTTGATTCATATTGATATTAATGAAAAAGATACTTTTCCCGTCCCGAATACACGAGTCTTATCTATGTTATTCGATTTGTGTTTTATCTCTAACCCCCTAGTAGATCAATAGCATGCATGTGTAGTTTTGTCTTGATTGCAGGAAAGCTTTGTGGAAGGAGCAGCGGCAGCAAGGAGATAAAGGCTCAACGAAGGATCTACTTCAACCATCGATAAAAAGGTTAGTTGATTCTTCCCATGTGTGCATGAGAAAAGGGGTTGAGATTTCGGGTAGAAGGTTAAAAGTTATGTCTTAAGGGTCATGATCTACATACAAGTTTAGAGCCCTAGCTTGTTAGTCCGTAGGGTAGAATACCCCACAACAGAATTGGCGACTCCACTGGGGATAGTCTTACTCTTAGGGTTTCTGGATTTGGTAAAAGATCTATTGGGTAGTTCAAAGAATTAAGTTTCTGTTTCTTTGTTGTTTTTTTTTGTCTGTTAAGTCGAAAGCTAGCAGGGGACCTGGTTATCAATATCGGTTTTCCTTGACTGATGCTCAACATTTCTTTTCGGGACTTACAAAGGTACCCACGGCCTGAAGAAGCCTTGCCCACGGGTGACCCGCACCCTAGCCTTCTACAGCGCGTGTGTGAACGCGTTCTGTAGTAGCTTCAGTAGCGTGTAGAGTCCAGGAAGTTTAAGAGGCAGTCCCCTCTTCCCCTGTCAGAAGTTTATCTTCTCAGGGGGCTTTCTGGATCCTGTCTGGGTCTTAATTGGTTTATTGTCTTGTGTTTCAGTCTGTCTTGTTGTGTGTTTCCTTACATTGGTTTTTATCTTTTTTGCACATTTGCTTTTTCTGTTGAAGTGATAGCATCTCAGCCTATCAGAGACTCTGGTTGTCAGTACCAGAAGCCTTTTTCAGGACTAGACTGTCTGTGTGTGTTTTTATCCTAGTTTTTAAACATACCTGCGGCCTGCTTAGGTTTAGCACGCGGGTACCCGCGAGCTGTAGTACTTCAGCACGCGTTTACACGCAGGCTGTCTTGGTGACAATCGCGGGTCTGTTAGGTATCTTTTCAGCTTGGGTGGGGCAGTCATCCCCTCCTGTGGTGAGAAGTGCTCCTCTCAGGAGTTTAGAGTCTGGGGCTGCACAGTCAGCAGGTTAGGACATTTCTCCCTTAGCTTGTGCTTGTTATTTGATTTTTTTTTGATAGAAAAGACAAAAGAGAAAAAATATTTATTTCATGGTTTTTAGGCAAGTGTTTGAATCGGTGTTGTCATGATTGCTTTTCATCATTTTTGTGCTCTGATTTTGTTTGCGATCTGCGCTTTAAGCCAGAGTTTTCTTTTCATTCTCTTGGTTTTAATCTTGTCATCATTTTTCCTAGTTGCGTTATTTTGCAATAAATAAATAAAAATTCCTCTTCTTTCATTGTCTTTTTGGTTGGAAGATTTTGTTGTTGCGTCAGTCGCTCGGAAAAAAGTCTTTTTGCATAAGTTTTTTCAGTACAGTTCAAAGTATAAGTAGCTCGCAGATCTGAGTGAAAATTCTGTAGGATTGCTGCATGAGATCTTGTGAAATTTGAAAAGAAAAGAAAAAGAATCTTTTTGAAAAGTTGTTGGTTTTGCATTGTGTGAAGAAGTTTTGTTTCCAAGCATTTTTGTGCATTTTGCTTTGAGTCTGTTTTACACACCACCAGTTTCACTTCCGCACCTTGAGATTTAAAAATCCCATTAAAAGCAACGCTAAATAAAATCAAGTAGACTTTTCTGTTTGTAGGGTGCACACATTAGCTCAGGATAGGGCCTTCGAATAGGTTGGAGAGTAAATTCTCAAAGGCCACCCAAACCAAACATTGGAGTCTGTCTTTAGGGAGTGTAGAAGTCCAGTTACGGAAAGTTATTCAGGACCCCCCTCTTACACAGGGGCTAAACACGAGGTCACGTAAGGAAAGGCATCGGAGATAACCCCTCCAAAGCTAGACCGAGCGTTGCGGAGAACACATATAGAGGATCTATTAAGGGATTCCATCGTTATCATTTGCCACGGAGCTTCGTGGGTCTCGAATCCATTTGAGGACCTCAGTTGTCTTCCGGAACACTTGCTCTCGATACCCTTGACAGGTTTCGGGCTTGATACCCTAAACATTGTGGTCTCCCGACTGCCGACTGTACCCGCCTGATAATTGTTCACGTGCTGGAAAACTAGTTGCCTATCTTTTCTAGGGACATACACAGGTGACTGCGGGGGTATACCGCGGTACCTAGGGCAGACATCGGACCAACTCTTTGTAGAGTAGACCTGGAGGGTGCTTCCGTATTCGAGTTTCACTTGCACCGGTAAGGTACTCTAGTGTTGGTTGTTGTAACTGCTCTTCCTACTAATATAGTGCTTGCTTGATTTATCGTCTAGGGGATTTCTTTTAGTGCATGTTACTATTTTTTCGTGTAGCATACCTTAGCGTGTCGTGAATCTTCTCACAAAGTGGAGGATTCAGAGCTCCACCGGTCACGAAGGCTTCTGGGCCTGCCGTCGGTTATCTTGGAGCCACCCCCGCCACCACTGAGGCGAAAGCTTGACCATCTTGGGTCTTTTGAAGCAACTGGGGCTTTCGATCCCGAACAACCCCCCAAGGAATCGACCGCCAATCTTGGATCGGTTGAAACCTCAGACATTGATTTTGGGCTAGACATTATTGTGCCAATTCAATTTTACGAATGCCTATCAGCGCCTAACCCAGTTATGGAACAAATCTCTGGGAATTCTTCCATTCCTATCACTGTTGTTACCACGGGAGAAGCTTCTCCTAACTTTCCTTTATCAGCAGTCCGGGCCACCACGGTCTCGGCTGCAACTATGTCGCAAAGTGGTCTGATGCCATCTATCATGGCGGCCACACCTCCTTACACACCTAGTGCGACAGGCGCTCCGTTCTCATACGGTATGCCCAGTTCAGGAACAAGTCCTGCACTCACCTCTTCCATTTCACAGACTTTGGGTCTGGGGGCAGGGAGCTCTAACGCTTCTCTGCAAGGTCAACTTGGGGGCATTTCTGTCCCTTTGAATGCTTTTCCTTACGTTGGAGGTCATATCCCTCCTTCGTCCCCTTCACTTGGTGGATTTCCTCAGCAGTCCTCCGGGATACCTACACACACGAGTCCATCTGGAGCCGAGAGTCAAGGACCACCTGCACAAGCTCAGCCGGTAGGTTAGTCGCCGTTTGTTTGGAACGAGATGGTTGGTAATAACAATTTCGCGTCCGCTGCTTTCCCATCAGGGGGCACACCCATGTTTGGACAGTCTACACCGGCACATGGTACTATTCCTGCGCTGGGGGCACATATACCAGGACCTTGGAATTCAGCACAAGGATCTGTTCCATCATCTAGAATGTCGTTCTGGGGCAATTATTTCCACAACCAATGGAACCTCGGACAGGCCTCTATGCCTCTCCCCACAGGACCCGCATGGGGGAGTCCTTCCCAAAGTCCATCCAATACGATGAACGCCCAACATCCTATGTCCTTCATGGGAAATCAGCAAATGATGTCTCCTCAAATGCAAAACCCTTACGCTAGTCAAGGCCAAGGTTTCTACCAAAACCCTGGCCAGCAACAAAACTTTTCCTGGCAACCTAGTGCCAGTCAAACCCTAGGACCCTTTTATCCCGGCTATCAACAATAGCCTAAACTACCTTTCTTGGCAACGTTACACTTGCCAGATTTAACACGGTTGTTGAATGATCCTATCTGTCACGATCCGCGTTGGCCTCCTATGCCGACGAAGTTGCCTTCGAACATCCCAAAGTTCGAAGCCAAACCCAATGAAGATCCAGGTGATCACGTGACCACTTTCCACTTATGGTGTTCATCTAACTCACTGAAAGATGACTCCGTCCAGTTGCGATTGTTTCAATGCACTCTTATTGGGAGTGCTGCGAAATGGTACATAGAACTTGATCGTTCATGATACTCATTTTTTGGCGAACTGGCTATGGCTTTCCTTAACCATTTCCAGTTACCTGTGAGATACGATGCCGGCACAGAGTTGCTAGCCAATTTCGAGCAGACGTCAACGGACCCTATCTCAGATCATATTCGAGAATGGCGATGCCGAAAGAGTCTTATCAAAGTACCCGTCCCACCAGCATTCCTGCTTGAGTGGTTCCTTAAGTCTTTAGTTCCGCAGTTATCCAAAGACGTCGCAACTTCAGGGGTCTTCTCTGAGGAAGAAGCCATCATGAGAGCTCAACATTTTGAGCTTATCTATTTTCAGTTTGGTCTATTATACACCATCCTTCCAGATGCTCCACGATCGATTCTGGACAAAACCAGACAGAGAGCCGGACCACATGCTGACGGTATCGTTGGTTTGGCACAAACCAAGCCCGCTGAGCAATTGACTAAACAATTGCAGCAGTTATCGATACAACACTCAGCGGCCAGCCAGACTACTGCTTTGGCTGCTCCTCCTACTCAAACGTCGGAATTACACTCCGTACAGACGACTAACCCACCGGCCAACCAGCAACCCGAGGGGAAGAAAAAACAGCGTAAGAAGAGTAATGGGGATAAAAAACCAAATGATAAGGCTGGAGAGGGCACCACAGAAAAGAAGAAGGCAAGGTATCTGTGCAACCTTTCTGCGGAAGACCACCCAACCCATTTATGCCCTCGACTTGCAGAGGCCCAAAAGTTTGTCACGCAGCAACAACAAGTTGTGTTGACTAATCCCTTTCAGCATAAGCAGAATTTAACTCAAGCCTCTACAAGTACGGAGGGGGGCAGCCACGAAAACTTCCCTCCCCCAAACGCTTCATCTTTCGCGAATGTATATATGATGAAAAGTGACTCTTTCATAGCAACTAGAGCTCACGATTACAGAAAAACCAAGTGCCTCTGAGAAGGGAAAAGAAGCTGAGATCCCATCTCTTCCTCTACAGATAGAGAAGACATTGGGTGGAACAATGACTCGCATCCCAAAAGGTGCGTTTAAATGAGCTTCTCATAATCCAAATGCAAGGGTCGCCCAGAACTACTCTGTGGTGGAAGATTTTTCACAAACCCCTTGTGCGATGTCTGCTTTGGAAGTCCTCCAAAGTTGCCCTACTCAAAGAAAAGCCTTGTTGACTGCTTTAGGCTCTACTGAGACTTGTAACCCACGAATGATCATGTTAGATACGACTGACTTGAAACCTCATTTGCCTTACCATGTCGCGTTTCATATAGTAGTGGCTCACCCCACGAAAACCTTTACACGAAATATTTTCTGCACGGTGGTAGACGAGGGTGCTTCGACTTGCGTTATGTTGTTAGCATGTTGGAAGGCCATCGGTCAACCTGATTTGTCTCCGTCACCTACTCTTCTCACTGTGTTTGATGGTCTTTCTTTCCGACCGCATGGTATCATCCCTTCTTTCCCTGTACAGCTGGGGGGGAAGACCGTGTGCATCGAAGTAGAGGTAGTTGATGCCCCCATTGATTACAATCTATTGTTAGGTCGTAGTTGGACTTATGCAATGCAAGCAGTGGTCGCGAAAGTCTTCCGAGTCCTCTTGTTTCCACATGAAGGCCAGATCGTGACCATTGATCAGTTATCCTTCTCATGACTTGACCCAGCGTTGGGGGCATCCACGGTTCCCATGGTAGATAATCCTCAAGCCGGTGTCGTTAACGTAGGAGTTGGTTTTTGCCCATATTTGATGGGTACTTTCGATTACCCACCTCCTCATAGCGATGTTAAGTTTATTTCAACTCACCATAAGGCTGAGATTTTCCATGTTTCGTCGTTCCGCACAACTTACTTTCAGGATCCGTGGACTCTTCCTTCCCCATCAGACACGATGGATGCGACAGGGCATGCGGGCATGTCTACTCCCTTGTCAGCCACTGAAGTAGCGTACTCTTTGGTTCAACAAACTTCAGCTACTCCTGATCCGATTCCAACACCGGAGTTGGATCCACTCCTTGAGCCTATCTGGGCTCAGGATTCTCTTGTCAATATCGATTCATTAGACTTAGTCTTGCCTTCTGACGAAGCCATCATAGAAGAAATGACTGGTCCGGACAAACCTTGGGATGATCTTCATCACAGATCATACTTCCTCCCAGAGTTACACCAAATCGAGTCAGGAGAATTCACTATCACCATGACGGGAGATCAGCCTTGTCCCATTAACCTCTTGGCTACTCAGGATATTTACGCTGAGGGCAATATGGTGACTATCGCTGAAACAATACCTATCAATATCTCCCGAAACCACGGCATCATGGAGAATGTCTTCGTCGGAGCGGATTGCTCCCCCGAAGAGATTCAGATTTACACGGATCTTTTCAAAGAATTCTGCGACGTTTTTGCTTGGTCTTATGAGGAAATGCCAGGCATCGATCCGAAAATTGTTGAACATGAGATCATTACGTATCCGGACACAAAGCCTATTAGACAGAAACTTCATCCAGTTAATCCAAGGAAGTCAGTAGCTATCAAAGATGAAGTTGAGAAATTGCTTAAGGCAGGGTTCATATACCCTATCCACTTGATGGAATGGGTGTCAAATCCCGTACCAGTCGATAAAAAACAAGGCACGATTCATGTCTGTACTGATTTTCATGATTTGAACAAGGCATGTCCAAAAGACAATTATCCAACTCCATTCATTGACCAGATCATCGATGAGTGCGCTGGTTGTGAATCCTTTTCATTCATGGACGGTTTCTCGGGCTACAACCAAATCCAAATCAAACCCGAGGACCAACACAAAACAGAATTCATTTGTCCGTGGGGTACATTCGCCTATTGAAAAATGCCTTTTGGTCTCAAGAATGCTGGAGCCACTTTCCAGTGGGCCATGTCTTTTGCGTTTCACGACCTCAAACATATAGTCGAGGCATATCTATATGATTTAGCATCACACTCTCGCAAGCGAACAGATCATCCAATGCACCTCCGGCTAATATTCGAACGCTATCGCTACTTCCGGATTCGCTTGAATCCCAACAAGTGCAGCTTTTGCGTCACGTCAGGACATTTGTTAGGTTTCATCGTTTCAACAACGGGGATCATGGTTGATCCTCTTAAGGTGGAGGCAATAGTCCAGTTTCCCCCCCCACGCACAATTTTACAACTTCAAAGTCTTCAAGGAAAGGAGAACTTCTTACAACGCTTCATCGCCAACTATGCTGAAATAACCAAGGGCTTCATGCGTTTACTGAAGAAAGACGTTCCGTTTCTCTAGGACGAAGCTGCTCAGCGTTCTTTCGACGCATTGAAACACACCCTTACGACCGCACCTCTGCTACGGCCACCGAATTATAACAAGGATTTCCTATTATATCTGGCTGTCGCAGAGTCAACCATAGGCATGGTTTTAGTTCAGGAAGATGATTCATTTTCTGAATACGTGATCTATTACCTGAGCCGAGGCCTCGTAGGACCGGAACTCAATTACACACATCTCGAAAAACTTGCATTGGTAGCAGTCCATGCTGTTCAACGGTTCCGTCACTATGTTCTGTTTCGTAAGACCACTGTCGTTGCCGTCGTGAATCCATTTCAGTACATGTTGACATGACGTGTTATCGACAGCAAAATCAGTAGATGGATGGTTATCCTCCAAGAGTTTGACTTAGATTTCGTTTCCGCGAAGTCCAAGAAGTCGCTGGTCTTTGCAGAACTTATTTCGGAACTTCCAGTTGAGTCAGGTGACGTTGTGCCTGAGGAATTGCCTATCCGGGGTGATATGTTTTTAATCGAATCCTCTGATCCCTGGTACGGAGATATACTGATATATCTCCAGACTTTGAAGTGTCCTAACTCTGCTTCTCGTGATGAGTGTCGACGGATATGCCATCAGGCCAAGAACTATCTTATACTCAATGATAATTTGTATCGGTGAGGTGTAGATTGTATTTTGCGTCGATGCCTCACTCATGAGGAGGCTGTCATAGTGCTCAATGATTTTCATACAGGAGCTTGTGGCGGTCACTTATCCGGGTTGGCGACAGCCCAAAGAATTTTACGAGCAGGTTACTTCTGGCCCACGCTTATCAAAGATTGTATTGAGTCAGTCAAGAAGTGCCATCCATGCCAAATCTTCTCACGGAAGAT
>CBVK0100145894.1:0-16559 GCA_900067695.1 Picea abies | reverse complement strand
AGTTCAAAAGCTACATGGCAACCCAAAGATTATTGTAAGTGACAGAGATCCCATCTTCACTGGACATTTTTGGACAGGATTATTTTCTTGTTTGGGTACTCAATTGGCTCATAGCTCATCCTATCATGCTCAATCTTATGGACAAATCGAGATAGTGAACAAATGTCTGGAAGGATATCTTCGTTGCTTTGTCTCTGATAAACAAACACAATGGTTCAAATGGTTAAATGGTTCAAATGGTTACCCTTGGCAGAATGGTGGTATAACACTTCCTTTCATACTACAACAAAAATGATACCATTTATGGCACTTTATGGATACCACCCTCCTTCCGTCACTTCTTTTCTAAAAGAAAAATCTAAGGTTCAAGCAGTGGAAGATCACATCGAGAATCAACAACAAGTTCTTCAAATCTTAAAGGACAACCTGACCATGGAACACAATCGCATGAAACAACAAGCATATCAACATCGTAGTGAAAGAAGTTTTGAAGTAGGGGATTGGGTATTTTTAAGACTACAACCATACAAATGGATGTCCCTCAAGCAAGCTAAGAAGGATAATAAATTATCACCAAAGTATTATGGCCCTTATAAGGTGTTGCAAAATATTGGTACTATAAAATACAAATTAGAGTTGCCTCCATATTCGTGAGTACACCCAGTTTTCCATGTTTCATGCTTAAAGAAGGTTATAGGTGACAAGATCCCAATTCAAACTATATTACCAAAAATTGACGAGGAAGGAAAAATCATATTGGATCCTGAAGATATCATGGACATAAGAATTCTGTAGCTAAGGAATAGATCCAGTTAAGAGTATCTCATTAAGTGGAAGAAACTATATGTTGAAGATTCCACTTGGGAAGATGAGTATTTTATACAAAAGCATCCATAATTACTCAAGCATTGCGGGCAACACTTGTCTGAAGGGGAAGGGCATGTTAAGCCCTAAATAGTGGCACATTACCCCTTAATTGGGGCATATTACATTAGTATTGTTCTTTTATTTATGTCGGCTTGGTTCCATTAGTTGTAATTGTACCTCCTAGTATCCTATATATACCAAGGAGACCGTTTCATTGGAATGATTAAGTATTTGTAAATTTATGTGGTGTATAAGGAGGTTACCCCCTCGAAGAGGCTTATTATCTAAAATTCTCTCTTTGTCAAGGCGTTGAGTACTTATTCTAAGGTTTTTATGCTATTTTGATATTTGGTTCTTAGAAAAATCACCCAATGTGCATATTCTCTTGTAAATATGGGCATCCTCCAAGGGGGCTAAGGTGGATGTTAAGAATTTGTCTCAAGTACCACACACACTTTCCACTTGTAGTTACCTATGAGAAACCTAGGAAAATCCACTAAGTTTACCACTTTGCAATTAATAATTGGGTAGAATAGTTGTGGTTCATGCAATCAGTAATTGGGTAGAATAGTTTTGGTTCATGCAATCAATAATTGGGTAGAATAGTTTTGGTTCATAGTTTGGTAGAATAGTTGTGTGTAGAATAGATTTGTTGAATAATTGTTGACTACTAATTAATTGTTGATTAATTTTTGACCCCTAGCATGTAGGAAGGGTTTAACAACATGATCTACCTCTAGTTTGTAATCAACTCAAGCTCACCCCACCTTGGGAATAACTCGAAGAAATATCTTTTAATCCCCCCCCCCAAAGCTTGTTTCCTAAGGGATTTTTTCTATCCTAGAGTAATCTAGGCCTTAAAAAAATCCATGTGGATTTGTAAAAATCACATGGGAAACCATCAAACCTAGGCACTTTGTCATCATACATCTCATGCATAGTTGTAATCAAGTCATCCACAGATAATCCATAATCACATGGATGCTTTTGTTCCTCTATAATATTAACTGAAAAAACATTAAGGAAATGTTTCATGGACACCTCTCTTTCTTTTGGAAGTCCTAAGATTGAAAAGTCATCAAATAATGAGCTAGAAATTCCCATTCCATCATTTACCTAGCGATTCAAATTCTTGATAAAAATTATTTTTTGACTACCTTATCTAATTTCCAAGACCTTAATGAATGCCTTAATGGGCCTATCTATCAAATTGAGCCAATGCAAATGATCTTGAAACTGAGCATTTCTAGCCTACTAGATTTTATCCAAACTCAACATATTGTAAACCTTGGTGCATGTATTTGATTTTCTTCATCAAAAGGGGTGAATTGAAGGGCCTTAGAAACATCTTCAAGTTCCTCCTGAATGATTCAAATCTAGTTACACCAAATGTTGCAAGTTGTCACCCATGTAGAAAGGACATAGTTCACCAGGCACATCCTCCCACAAGGTAATCCACCCATCCATCCTAAATTTGGTATCTAGGTAAAATGTTCTAGAAGGTTTTGATACAAGCAAAGAAACTAAGGAAATTTCAAATGAGAAACATTCATGATATAACACATTTTATGCATACACATTCATTTTTACCTCCAAGAAAGGAAAAATCAAATGGGCCTATGATTAGACAAACTGGTGATGCCATCAATCCATACAAGACAACCACCATACAAATCCAAGGAGGAAGTGTTATATTTTTATCACATTTCTTGGCATTAATCTTTTCTATGTCAAAGTCTTAAAATTAAAAATAACTATGTTGTAACATACCATATGAATCCAAGGAGGAAGTGTTCTATTTTTATGACATTTCTTGGCATTACACTTTTCTGTGTCAAAGTCTTAAAATTAAAAATCACTATGTTGTAACATATATAATATAATATAATATACATTTGGACTTGACTACAAAAGATGATTATGATGCCAAGGGTGGGGATGATAGGTGAGATAAATGTGTTTACTTGACTTGTTGCTTGTCAACACAAGAACTTCCCCTTTGGGATAGTGTAAGAGGTTATGTGCACGCAACGAATGAGAAATTGCAGCAAGAAGCAGAATCAAGGGAGGCTGAAAAATTAAAGGATTGTGGGAAAATCTTATGTTACATGTATAATATTCTTGAAATGTTGAACAAAGATACATAGAAACTACTTTTGAGATGCCTTTCTTACACTTTGCTTTGAGAAATGAGGAAAGTGATGTTTCTAGTGGTTCTTCATTCTATCAATATGAAATGCTAGAAACCATGGTCAACATAATATATCCAAGTTTGTTGGAAACCACAACAAAAGGTGATGACCAAATTGAAACTGTAAACATTTCATGGAATGTTGTGGGGTCGACATCTTGGGTTCCAAATATGACATGCAACAAGAAGGACAAAAGAGAAATAGTAGTTGAATAATTGAATATGAAAACATGATGTACATAACATGAAAGAGTCTGTAGGAAGTCACCATGAAAGGCCCAAGTGATAGATACATTTTCATCTTTACCAACAATGAGGTTGAACCCTTAGGGATGTGTCTTCTTTGAAGTCTCATTTTCATTCTTGTAGATGATCTATATTGCAACACAACCACCCTTCTTCCCTTTCTTTCCACTCTTGAAATATGCGAGTGTCAATTCTTCTTGAATTTTTTCTTGTATATATAAGACCAACCTGTAGAAATATTTCTACACCAAGTTCACATTTCACTACAACAGAACAGACAATTAGCACCTAAAATAGCGCAAGAATTTAGTGCATTTTACTCCATGAATCAGACACCTTTTCTGGTGCAAAATGGGGCACAATATGGACTTTTTATAATTGCACCAGATTTAGAGCTAGAAAAATAAATCCAGGTTTAGCGCCAGGTTTAACTCTAGGTTTAGCGCTAGGAATAGCGTTAGGTTTAGCACTAGGAATAGTGCCAAGTTTAGCACCAGGTTTAGTGCTAGGAATAGCACTAGGTTTAGCACCAGGTTTAGCACAAGGTGTAGCATCAGGAATAGTGCCATGAATAATGCCAGGTTTAGCACCAAGTGTTGCTTCCAATTCTGCTTCTAATATGAATTCCAATTTTTCTTCCATTTTTTCTTTTATATTGGCTTCCTGTTTTACGTCTAGTTTTTCTTTTGATATGGCTTTGAATTTTGCTTCTAGTTTGGCACCAGGAATAGCACTAGGTGTTGCTTCCAATTTTTATTTTGATATGCGTTCCAATTTTGCTTCCATTTTGGCTTCTGGTTTGGCTTCCATTTTTTCTTCTGATATGGCTTCCAATTTTGCTTCCAGTTTGGCTTCCAGTTTTACATCTAGTTTTTCTTCTAGTTTTCTTTCCATTTTGCTTCTGGTTTGGGTTCCATTTTTTATTCTGGTGTGGCTTCCAATTTGGTTTCCATTTTTGCTTCCTTTCTCGCTTTCAACAATCCTTTTTGTTTTTCTTATAGTTATTAATTTAATATTTTTTATTTCAATTTAATTAGTTAAATATATCATGTCTCTTAAATAACTTATATGATTATACAGTAAGTCATATAAATGCATTTGAAATATTTTATAAGATAACATTTATAAATATTTTTTTAGGGAAACGTACATCCATTCAAATTAACAACATCATTATACTTATTAAATTTCCATCAAAATAGAATCTACAACATCTAATATATATAAAATAACAAGATAATTATTATAACATGATCATCATCTATAATTAAAACAAGTGATTCAAATATCTATAATTTAAGTGAATTTGAAAACATCCATCATGAGAAGTAAATAAAAACCATCATACGTAATAAATATGCATCCAAAAATCATCAACCACTTTCAATATATAAAAAATGACCAGTCAATATTGATAAGATCATCATCATATATAACTAAAACAAGTGAAAATCAAATATATATGACAACAAATCAATATCATCTAAAAATGATACATGTCCAATCATAAGTCAAAATGATACACAATGTACAAATGATATAAATAAAAATGATAAATTATGTAAGACAAAATGATACAATTCAATATGATACGTCATGTCCAAACGATATAAGTCAACATGAAACATGTCAAAATGATACAACTCAATAATATGGTATTGGAGGCCGTGAAAATGATACATATGATAGTAACCATGAAAAGAGGCATTATAACAATATATCAAAAATGATCCATGATGCAGTCTATCTGATCATGAATGTCACTAATTACTACCAACAACTGCCTCAACATCATCATCACCATCATGATCATGATCATCATCATCCTCATATGCATCGACAATGGCATCGATGTCACCTGTACCTATGTCATTATGATCAACATCATCTTCCATCCCAACATTGGACCCAACATCATGATATGGATCTATTTGTTGAGGATGATCTAGATCTTCTTGAAGATCCTTGTTTTGCAAAAATGAACATTTAGAATGAAATTTTATTATTTATTTCATGCAATAATTAATTTCTCTGTTATACATATAATATTACAACATATGAAAAGAAACGATAATCATATTACAGCATACCAAAGTGCACATACGATAATAAAATATCAAATAATTTACAACTAAGATGTCATTCCGATGATGTAAAACATTCAACAATTCTAATAAACGTTAGTAAATATCATAAAAAAAATGCTATGCCTAGATTTGCCTTGACATCCCATGCCTTGTCTTGACATGCCATGCCTTGTCTTGACATGCCATGCCTTTCCTTTCCTTGACATGTCATTCCTTGCCTTGACATGCCATGCCTAGCCTTGCCATTCCTTGCCTTGAAAATCCATGCCTTGCCTTGACATGTCTTGCCTTGTTTGGACATGCCATGCCTTGTCTTGCCTTGACATGCCATGCCTTTCCTTGACATTCCTTACCTTTCCTTTCGTTTTCATGCCTTTCCCTGACATGTCATTCCTTTCCTTGACATGCCATGCCTAACCTTTCCATGCCTTTCCTTGATAGGCCATCCCTTGCCTTGACATGTATTTCCTTTCCTTGACATGCCATGCCTTGTCTTGCCTTGACATGCCATAAATTCCCTTGAAATTCCTTGCCTTTCATTGCCTTTCCATGCCTTGCCCTGGCATGCATGTCCTTGACAAGCCATGCATTTCCTTTCCTTTCCATGCCTTGCCTTGACAAGCCATGCCTTTCCTTGACATGTATTTTCTTGCCTTGACATGCCTTGCCTTGACATGTCTTGCCTTGCCTTGACATGCCATGCATTTTCTTGACAAGCATTTTCTTTCTTTGGCATGCCTTGCCTTGACATTCCATGCCTTGCCTTGAAATTCCTTGCCTTGAATTAACATGCCTTTCCTTAAAATACCTTTCCTTGCATTGGCATGCCTTGACTTGACATGCCATGCCTTGCATTGACATGCCTTTCCTTGACATGTCATGCCTTGCATTGACATGCCTTTCCTTGACATGCCATGCCTTTCCTTGCCTTGACATGCAATGCCTAGCATGGCCATGACTTGCCTTGAAAATCCATGCCTTTCCTTGACATGTCTTGCCTTGCCTTTCCATGCCTTGCCTTGAAAAGCCATGCCTTACCTTAACAAGCCATGCCTTTCCTTGACATTCTTGCCTTACCATGCCATGATTTTCCATGAGTTGTCATGCCTTACCATGATATGCCTTTCAATGCCTTGCATTACCATGCATTCCCTTGCATTTTCTTTCCATGCCTTGCATTGACATGCCATGACTTGCCTTGACATTCCTTGTCTTGCCTTGCCTTGCCATGCCTTTCCCTGATATGCCTTGCCTTGCTTTTCATTGACATTCCTTGCCTTGAAAGAACTTGCCTTGCATTGAAATGCCTTGCCTTGACATGCCTTGCATTGACAGACCTGCCTTGCCTTTCCTTTCCTTGACATGCCTTGCCCTACCATGCCTTGCCTTGACATGTCTTGCCTTTCCTTGACATGTCATTCTATGCCTTGCCTTGACATGCCATGCCTAGCCTGGCCATGCTTTTCCTTGACAAGCCATGCCTTGCCTTGACATGTCTTGTCTTTCCTTGCTATGCCTTTCCTTGGAAAGCCATGCCTTACCTTGACAAGCCATGCCTCACCTTGACATGTCTTGCCTTGGCTTGACATGTCTTACCTTGCCTTTACATGCCATGCTTTGCCAATCATTTTCATGCCTTACCATGAATTGCCTTGCAATGCCTTTCCTTTCCATGCATTCCCTTGCCTTGCCTTACCATGTCTTGCCTTGACATGCCATGCCTTGCCATGCCTTCCCTGACATGCCTTTCCTTTCCTTGACATGCCATGCCTTGCATTAACATGCCTTGCCTTGCCTTGACATGTCATGCCTTGCCTTGCCTTGACATGCCATGCCTTGCCTTGCCTTGACATGCCATGCCTATCCTTTCCATTCCTTGCCTTGACATGCCATGCCTTGCCTTGCCTTGATAGAGAACATTATATATGATATTATTACATTCCATATTTCACTAATAAGAGAAAAAGGAATTGCGCAAGTACCCCATTCTTTTAAGAAGTCCCCTACTTTCAATAAGCTAGTTTCCCTTCCTGAGCATTAGCAAAGCATCTGTACCCATTGAAAAATAAATATACCTTTCTATACAATCTCCATTCAAAGAAAAATAAAGAGAATAAGCTAGAAGGTAAGGTCTCCATCCTTAAGTTTAGCTCCCCCTGAGCTACCAACGAATAAGCTAGTCCCCTGAGTGGAAATCAAATCATATAGAAAGGATTACTATTATTATTCCTATTCCATTCCTATAAATCAATTGTTTGTTCTGATGATGAAGGCTAAAGAGGACACAGACTAAGGATTAACGGTAGGATATAGGCTAAGGGTTAACGGTGAAAGGAAAAAGGAAGGTGAAAGAAGGCTTGGTGTTGTTCTAGGCTAAAGGATGCTTCTTTCTGTTGGGCTGGGAAAAAATATTCATTCAACTGGTTTGCATCGTCCGTGCAACCACAGTGGCTATTGTGCATGCCAAATTTGGCATGCACAACAACCACAGGGTTGTTGTGCATGCCATCCTTTCTTGAATTTGATGATCATTGTTGGAATTTGATCAAAACCGAGGTTCTCATATGTTCTCATAGCCACATCTTACAATACAGTTGTGCAAAAAGTGTCATAGCATTCTTTACTCAACATGAATCAATCTCCAACTGGTAACAACAAGAAATTGACAACTAAGTAATCAACAAAAGATTGTCTATGTGAGAGCATGCATGTGTGTAACTCTTTCCTTTTAGCTTTGAAGAGATTTTATAAGTCCATAGCTAGCTAAAGTTGGCCATGTCAAGTTTTGCTAAAAAATAGGATAAGGATGACGGTATCAATCCAATATCCATGTCATCTCATTAATTAGGCTCCACAACTCTTAGCTATTTGTAACCGACCTACTATGCATCCCTTTATTCCTCTTGTGCATCCTTTTCATCGATAGTTATGCTCCTTTATCATGCAATGTTTTTTCTTTACTAGGGAGAATAAATGGTTAAGAATGTTAGGAATGGTCTATTTGTAGGCCTTATTTGTGCCAAATCAATTATTTCTATAACGAGGTCCAATAATTTGGATAATGTTTCTAGTTCAATTTTGATTTTCTTATACTGTGAACTTTGACACGATCATGGAAAAGGTAAAAAACATTTCCATATGGTGTGGCTTTTCTAGAATGGTAAGAGAAACCTTTGTAGGAAAAAACTGAGTTGGAGAGAAGGAATAAAGAAAGTCAGTAGGGTAATTAAAAATCTAATCTTACTACTTGATAGAATCCTAAACTAAATCATTAAAGATAAGTGAGCAATCAATATGAATTGAATTCTCACTATAAAACATATTCATAAACTAGAAAAGTAGGGTTCCATTAATTATACATGACCAATGTACATAAATCTGATAAATTTTAGATATAAACTTGTCCTAAGGAACCAAAGGGGGACTAAGATTGACTATTGGTACTTTATACCTTGTTGGTATATGAGAGAGGCTTAACAATATCCTTAAAACTCAGATAAGACAAGAACACATGAAAATTATCTTTCTAAAGAGTAATGAAGGACAATAGGCACTAGTGATTTTCTCCTCCTCTTGCTCTTGTATTTAATCTAGAGGTTATAAGATCCCTCCTTCCATTGATTTGATAAAATAAGCATACAAGGTCTAAAAACAGTATGAAAAGGAGCACCCTATATAGGTTGAATATAGGCACTCAATTGTTAAAGGTTCATGTAAAACATATCCAGAGTCATGAGTTGTATGCAATAATAGTAGAGAAGATAAATAAATTCATTATCCAGCAAGTATAAACCCAACCCAGTCATATCTTAAGTTGTGACACAAATCCTTTATTTTCTTCTACAATTAGCTATTCCAATTATCCTAGCAAGGCCATAAATCAGACAATGGATTTTCCTTCAATATTGGATGGATTGTTATCTGATGGTATTTCCTTCTTTCTAGAAACTATCCACCATTCTCAAAGTCCGGAAAGTTCCAAGGAAGTAAATATTTTGAAAAGAAAAGATGATCCCTTAAAAATACAAAAATCAAACGAATTGGGTGTGAGATATTCAGTTCAATATTATGCAGTCAATCATAGCCAATTTAGTCCAGTTGTGGATATTTTATCCTTAGACTACAACCCACCTACACTTAAAATATTGTTTCCTTTGTTTTCAAGGGAAAATACACCAGTTGTTTCAAATGAACATTTTGTGCAAAGATCAACAAGAGCTACTAATTTACTAGTTGAATGTTGTCAAGATTCCACTTTGAATGATGTCGATTCCCTTTCATAAAGAACGATACTAAAAAATGGTGCAATCTATTTTTTTTTCTCTGAGAATGTTGTTGTGGACTTTAGGAAGGATTGTGACAAACTTGTTCAAACCATGCATAATTTATCAGTGACATTGCTTTCCATTCTTTGATCGGAAAATTTTAGGGATCTTGATTTTGAAGCTCTTTTATCTATAATATGTCAGAGTATTCCATAAATAAGATGGAGCTTCCTATATCAAATGTTGGATATGCATAAAATCTTGATATTTCTTCTATTTTTGGCAATATAAGAAGCACTCAAAAGGCCTATTTCAGGCAAAAGTACAGTAGTATAAAGTTGCCATTATGAATCTATAAGAGCACAATTTTGTCATCTCAAGAATTCAATGGAATGGGTGCATTCTAAGGAGTTATAACGAATATTAAAATGGGAACTCACTAGAATATATGATGGTGAAGTTGGTGAGAAAATGGTAAACACTCATCATCATAAATAACAATAACTATCTCATTGAAACCTGTGGTAAATGGTAACCTTGGTCCTCCCTAACCACCAAGTTGACTGAGTGATGATACAAAATTAGGGATGTACCCAAAGGGAACAAAAAATGAGAGACCTCGATAAAAAAAAACTTCAAACCCTTACTGTAGGTCTTGTACAAATTAGGAAAAGGTGCTCCAATACAACTTCTAAAGTCCTCTAAAATGTCAAAGGATTTCACTAGTGACATGGATGTTCTAACTTACAATTGTTCTCACCAATTATGCAAAAGATAAATAAATCCAAGGCCTAAAGCCAAAAATATCCACAACCTAGAAATGAACAAAGAGAAAGGTCGAGAAATAATGTCAAAGTGAAGAAAAGAACCAACACCAAAGTGAAAAAGAATGAATAAATCTGGCTGATGTGCATGCCAAATTGGCATGCACATCAGCCACAGTTTTTGTGCATGCCAAATTGGCATGCACAATAGCCACAATGGCTATTGTGCATGCCAAATTAGCATGAACAAAAGTTGTGGTTGTTGTGCATGCCAATTTGGCATGCACAGAAGTTGTGGTTGCTGTGCATTTTGTTAACATGCACTTTGGGTAGCACAGTCATAAATGTTGGGTAGAACAGTGTAAGGTTGTTCCAACAGAGAGGAAATGAAGGAGATGGAAAGAAGAAGAGAATAGCGAGAGTAAGAACACAATTCCACCTGGAGTTGTTGGGTAGATTTTTTGAGAAAGTGTATAAATTGGGAAACCATAATTCCTAATTTTAAAAGGAGCCATTGTCAACTATTTTGAACAGTGAAAGTGAGTCCAACCGAGACTCAGAGCAGTGGGTAACTTCCAAGAAAAGGGACTTGGTGATGTTTTTGTTTTAATTCTTTTTGTGGTTTTAAGTTTTAATTGTTGTAACGACAACCACCCTTGGAGGTTGCAAGAATCGTGCATTACAAGGATACTTGTTTCCTACTTTTGTATTCATTACTTGTGCTAATACTTCTATAGGAGTGTTAATTAGCAACTGCATCAATGGAATCTTAGTAATGGTTATCATCCCTTTGATGAACCATTCCTTGTGTTGATGAACCATTCCACTATGGCTGTTGTGCATGCCAATTTGGCATGCAAAGTAGCCATTGTAGATGTTGTGCATGCACAACAGCCACAATGGCTACTGTGCATGCCAAATTGGCATGCGCAACAACCACTATGGTTGTTGTGCATGCCAAATTGGCATGCACAATATCCAATAGGGCTATTGTGCATGCCAAATTGGCATGCACAAAATCCAATAGGGTTATTGTGCATGCCAAATTGGCAAGCACATCATCCCTATTGGCTATTGTGCATACCAAATTGGCATGCACAACAACCCTATTAGTGGTGGTGCATGCCAATTTGGAATGCACAACAACCACAATGGATTTCAACATGGGGTGCTTCCTACAGAGGTTCATTTAGGAATAGAAACACTATGAAAATACTATGGAAATAACTCTCAAGGTGATTTTGTTGGAAGATCTAGTCGTCTTAGAATAAGATGGTTTTTAATCAAATTCTGGTGAACCCAAATGTGGTGGAAACCGAGGAAAAAGGATATTAGTAGAACATATCAACTCCAGAATAAAAGTTTTGACTGATTTGAAAACATTGGAGGTATGGTATAAGTAGTTTGGGGTTCATAATAATATTTCAACTCCCCATTTTGAACAATTATCCATAGTGGAAAATTTGTATGGATTCCCAAGATATTTTAGAATGGAGAATAATAAAAAAATATTATTCTAGTTTTTTAATGGTTCTTCGAAAATAAATCCAAGGGTGGCGGCAGGGATGGGGATTCTTTATGATCCAAGAGAAAAAAAAGTAGCATTGTGTGCATAGGGCCTTGGGATAACTCCAAATAATCTGGAAAAATCATATGCCCTTATGAGAGGTCTCTTACTAGCTAAGGAATCCAAGGTCAATTAATTGATGATCCTAGGTCATTCCATGGTAATCATTAAATCTATGCTTGGGAAATATTTTTTGGTGGATAGAAATCTCGCTATAGTCATTGCTCAAGTGAAAAACGAGGCAAGAACAATAAGAAATATCTCATTCTTCCACGTGAAGAAAGATATCAATGTTGAAGCCGACCTTTAGGCCAAAAAGGACACTAAATTAATCAAAGGGGAGTGTGAGAAAAAAATGGTGCACTCACTATATAATATCGCCTAAGGTCATGAATAAATCAAACACATCAATCAACATTTACTGCTCACATGGCCCAACATCATACATACCAACTCATTTGTATTGGGATGAGGGTAGCAAGGACAACACCCAACCTCTCTCACATGTGAGCCTTAACCTTGGCTCTATGTATTGAATGCCTTATTATGACAAAATATATAATTATGGGATAATGTAGCATGAGAGGAAGGGAATTGGGAACTTTTGTGGTTGGTATTTTCTTGTGTCAGACCTCCAGGTAAAGGATTTCAAGCAGCTTTCCCTGGATATTGGTTGTTTTATTTCAATTGTGAATTTCATTTGGGATTACATTTAAGACAGTCACTTGGATCCTTCATTTTGTGTCTAGTTCTTTGGTTCTATTGAAGACAATTTAGAATAACCTCCAGGTAAAGTGGCATTGGTTTGTGGTTATATCTTGTAGCTATGTTTATCTTTGGCTGGATATTTTTGTGTACTTCTCCTCTAGTCATCATTTTACTGGATATTTTGTGGGGAAATTCTAGAAAAGGGGCTCTATTATGGTTTTATTCCCTTGTGGTCGCGTGAGGTGATTGAAACCTCCTCCATTTTATTGGGTCAAGGCCCTTGTTTTCATCTTGTCTTTTTCATTCCGGTTTGGTTTGTAGGATTTTGTGATTATAGTGCAACTATGGAGAACAAATATGTCATGTAATTAAGGAGAATACTAAGGAGACATGAGGAATATATTAAGTCTAGCAAGACTTCTCTATTCTCTATCACATGCAAAGTACATTAGAATGAACACCACTATGTCTCTCAGCATGCTTCCATCAAGAATTTACTAGTTCATAAAAAATAAAGGCTTGATAGTTTGGAAGATGAATGTATCATGTTGCAGAATTTGGCTCTATCTTGAAAAGGACTCTCTCTCCTTGACATCAAACAATAAGGTCTTGGTCAACTATGCTCAAGTCGAATTTAAGGAAGAAGAGATGGTTCATCATCTTAAGGAACCAATGGATATCAAACAATAACACTCTCCTCTCTTAGATGTTGTTCAGGAAAAAGTGAAAGCTTACAAGTGTTTCATTAATTGTAATGTTATAAGGATTTTGGGTGCTTTTATCAAACATGTTACATGCAAGAAAATAAAGAATATCTATTTTATAGTATAGTTTAATATTTGATATGTAGTATCATAGAGTTGTTTAATACTAAGATCTAAAACTCTGAATTAGTATTTTTGTATATTATTGCTAGCACTAGCTACAACCTTTTAATATAATATAATATTTTCCTATTTCGGTTATTGAAAAAAATAATATAAAAAATGAATGTTTCATTGTCACAACCCCTTTATGTGAAGTCTCTCACACACACACACATATAAACCTCCACTATAAACAGAGAAGGGATAAATTTTTCGGGGAGGTTTCGTAAAACCTCCACAAAACTGGTGTTTCATCAATCTGAGGCATGGTTTGGGTGCTATGGTGAGTTGCAACTTGCCTCCTGAATCCATTTAGGGACACAATGACAATGGAAGAGGGAGGTCAATTCTACACATCATCCCACATTGTCAAGGAATGTCATGTGACATTGGGTAGGGACATATTATACTTCATCCCACACCCTCAAGGGACATAACAAACTCAAGTGTAGTAAATAAAATAATATATCACATCATAACCAACTCGAACTAACTCAACATGTAGGTGAATGAGTCAAGGAGAGAGAGAGAGCACTCCCATAAATGTTGCAACAAACTAGCATGTGTGGCTCAAACAAACTAGTAACCACCTCAACAAACTCAAGAAATAGTTCGTGCAAGTGTAACAAAGTCCAAATACCTCGGCGAGGCACAATGCAAATTAGAAATATGGGGCCTAATTTCACAACCCTTATGTTGGGAAATTATGGGCATTGTGGTCACGTGGGAATTGGCCATATGGACCTTCCAGAGATTATGAAACTCAGTTACATCAGCCGATTGTCATTTCGTGCCCCCAGACCAAATTGTCATTGTCTCCCTGAATGGTTTCAGTAGGTGAGTTGCAACTCGACATAACATGCAAAAGGTGCCTCAGATCGATGAATTGTCAGTTCTGTTGGACTCCTAGCACCAGTTTCTAGCTAGGGGGACCCCTCTCCTATGATTTTGTCGCCCATAAAAGTGTTTCTTAGAGGATCTCTAGAACTAGAGATTTTCTCAATGAGGCACAATGAAAATTCGACACAGGGGGTCAGCTTTCAAAACCCCTGTGTCGGGTGATTGTGGGCACTGTGATCATGTGGGCATTGGCCATATGGACCTTCTAGAGCTTACAGAACTTAGTTACATTGCCCATTTGTGATTTTGTTCCCTTAGACCAAATTGTCATTGTCTCCCTGAATGGCTTCAGGAGGCGAGTTGCAACTCAACATAACACGCAAATCATGCCTCAGATTGAAGAACCATCAGTTCCGTTGGAATCCTGGTACTGGATTCCAACTAGGGGGACCCCTCTCCTGTGATTTTGTCACCCGTAAAAGTGTTTTTTAGAGGATCTCCAAAACTAGGGTTTTTCTCAGTGAGGTACAATGCAAATCCGACACAGGGGGTCGACTTTCACAAACCGTGTGTCAGGCGACTGTGGGCACCATGGTCACATAGGAGTTGGACATACATACCTTTCATAGCTTACATAACCGATTTACGTCGCCTGGTTGTGATTTTGTGCCCCCAGACCAAATTTTCATTATCTCCCTGAATGGTTTCAGGAGGCAAGTTGCAACTCGGAATAACACGCAAACCGTGCCTTAGATTGATGAACCATCAATTCCATTGGAATCCTGGCACCATATTCATCATGGGGGAGCCCTCTCCTATGATTTTTTCACCCATAAAAGTGTTTCTTAGAGGATCTCTGGAACTAGAGTTTTTCCTAGTGAGGCACAATGCAAATCTGACACAGGGGGTCAACTTTCAAGACCCCTATGTCAGGAGATTGTGGGCATCGTGGTCCCATGGGTGTTGTCCATATGGACCTTTCAGAGCTTACGAAACTGAGTTACGTCGCTCGATTTTGATTTTGTACCCCCATACCAAATTGTCATTGTGTCCCTGGATGGCTTTAGGAGGAAAATTGCAACGTACCATAACATGCAAACCATGCCTCAGATCGACGAACCGTTAGTTCCATTGGACTCTTAGCACTGGATTCCAACTAGGGGGACCCCCATCCTATGATTTCTTCGCCTGTAAAAGTGTTTGTTAGAGGATCTATAGAACTAGGGTTTTGTTGAGTGAGGCACAATGCAAAATCCGACACAGGGGGTCAACTTTCAAAACCCCTGTGTAGGGAGATTGTGGGAACCATGGTCAGGTGGGAATTTTCCATACATACCTTTTGGAGCTTACGAAACTCAATTACATCGCTCGGTTGTGATTTTTTTCGACCGGACCAAATTATCATTGTCTCCCTGAATGAATTCAGGAGGCGAGTTGTAACTCAACATAACACGCAAAGCATGCCTCAGATCGAAGAACCATAATTTCCATTGGACTCCTGGCACTAGATTCCATCTTGGGGGACCCCTCTCATATGATTCCATCGCCTAGAAAAGTGTTTCTTAGAGCATCTATGAAACTAGAGTTTTTCTCAGTGAGGCACAATGAAAATCCGACACAAGGGGTCAACATTCAAGACCCCTATGTCGGGTGATTGTGGGCATCGTGGTCCCATGGGAGTTCGCCATACGAACCTTCTGGAGCTTTCAGAGCTCAGTTACATCACCCGATTGGGATTTTGTACCCCCAAACCAAATTGTCATTGTGTCCCTGAATGGCTTCAGGAGGAAAATTGAAACATTCTATAACACACAAACCATGCCTTGGATCGATGAATCGTCAGTTCCGTTGGACTCATGGCATGATATTCCAGCTAGGGGGACCCATCTCCTATGATTTTTTCGCCCATAAAAGTGTTTGTTAGAGGATCTCCTGAACTTGGGTTTTGCTCAGTGAGGCACAATGCAAGTCCGACACAGGGGATAGACTTTCACAAATCTTGTGTCGGGAAATTGTGGGCACCATGGTCGCATGGGTGTTGGACATACAGACCTTCCATATCTTACAGAACTCAGTTACGTCACTAAGTTGTGATTTTGTGCCACTGGACCAAATTGTCATTGTCTCCCTGAATGGATTCAGGAGGCGAGTTGCAACT
>CBVK0100145893.1:0-14918 GCA_900067695.1 Picea abies | reverse complement strand
GGGGGGGGGGGGGGGCTCTCCTATGATTCCATCACCGAAAAAAGTGCTTCTTAGAGGATCTCTGAAACTAGAGTTTTTCTCAATCAGGCACAATGCAAATCCGACACAGGGGGTCAACTTTAAAGACCCATGTGTCGGGGGATTGTGGGCATTGTGGTCCCATGGGAGTTGACCATACAAACCTTCCATATCTTACGGAACTCAGTTTCATCGCCCGATTGTGATTTTGTACCCCATACCAAATTGTCATCATGTCCCTAAATGGCTTCAGGAGGAAAATTGCAACACGCCATAACACGCAAACCATGCCTCATATTGACAAACTGTGGTCGCATGGGAATTGGCCATATTGACCTTCCAGAGCTTACAAAACTCAATTACATCACCCGATTGTCATTTTGTGCCCCCAGAACAAATTACCATTGTCTCCCTGAATGGATTTAGGAGGCGAGTTGCAACTCGGCATAACACGCAAAACATGCCTCAGATTGACGAACCGTTAGTTCCGTTGGAATCCTGGCACTGACTTCTAGCTAAGGGGACCCCTCTCTTGTGATTCTGTTGCCTGGAAAAGTGTTTCTTAGAGGATCTACAGAACTAGAGTTTTTCTCAGTGAGGGAGAATGAAAATCCGACACATAGGTTCAACTTTCAAAACCCATGTATCAAGTGATTGTGGGCACCGTGGTTGTGTGGGTGTTGGCCATACAGACCTTCTAGATCTTACGCAACTCAATTACGTCGCCTGATTGTGATTTTGTGCCCTCAGAACAAATTGTCATTGTCTCCCTGAATGGCTTCAGGAGGCAAGTTGCAACTCAGCATAACATGCAAACCGTGCCTCATATCGAAGAACCGTTAGTTCCGTTCGAATCCTGGCACGAGATTCTAGCTAGGGGGACCCCTCTCCTGTGATTTTGTCTCTCGTAAAAGTGTTTTTTAGAGGATCTATGGAACTAGGGTTTTTCTCAGTGAGGCATAATGCAAATCCAACACAGGGGTTCGACTTTCACAACCCATGTTCCAGGAAATTGTGGGCATCGTGGCCGCATGGGCATTGTCCATACGGACCTTCCAGAGCTTACGAAACTCAGTTACATCGCTCAGTTGTGATTTTGTGCCATCGGACCAAATTGTCATTGTCTCCCTGAATGGATTCAGGAGGCGAGTTGCAACTCGACATAACATACAAATCATGCCTCAGATCGAAGAATCGTCAGTTTTTTTGGAATCCTGGCACGAGATTCTAGCTAGGGGGACCCCTCTCATGTGATTTTGTAGCCTATAAAAGTGTTTGTTAGAGGATCTCTGGAAATATGGTTTTTCTCAGTGAGGCATAATGCAAATCCAACACAGGGGTTCGCCTTTCACAATCCATGTGTCAAGAAATTGTGGTAACCCTGGTCACGTGGGCATTGGTCATACATAACTTATGGAACTTACGAAACTCAGTTACGTCGCTCGGTTGTGATTTTGTGCCATCGGACCAAATTGTCATTGTCTCCCTAAATGACTTCAGGAGGCAAGTTTCAACTCGACATAACACACAAACTGTGCCTCAGATCGGTGAACCATAAGTTCCATTGGACTCCTGGCATCAGATTCCAGCTAGGTGGACCCCTCTCCTATGATTTGGTCGCCCAAAAAAGTGTTTCTTAGAGGATCTTTGGAACTAGAGATTTTCTTAGTGAGGCACAATGTGAATCTGACACAGGGGGTCAACTTTTAAGACCCCTATGTCGGGCGATTGTGGGCATCGTGGTCCCATGGGAATTGGCCATATGGACCTTCCAAAGCTTAAGAAACTCACTTATGTTTCCCGATTGTGATTTTGTACCTCCATACCAAATTTTCATTGTGCCCCTAAATGGCTTCAGGAGGCGAATTACAACACACCATAACACGCAAACCATGCCTCGGATCGACAAACCGTTAGTTATGTTGGACTCCTGGCACGATATTCCAGCTAGGGGGACCTATCTACCATTATTTCATCACTCATAAAAGTGTTTTTTAGAGGATATTTGGAACTAGGGTTTTGATTAGTGAGGCACAATGCAAATCCGACACGGTGGGTCGACTTTCACAACCCCTATGTTGGGCGGTTGTGGACACCTTGATTGCAAGGAAAAACATGTCAAGGTAAGGCATGGCATGTCAAGGCAAGGCAATGGCATGTCAAGTCAAGAAAAGGCATGTCAAGGAAAGACATGACATTTCAAGGCAAGGCATGTCAAGGCAAGGCAAGGAATGTCAGGGAAGGGAATGACAAGGCATGCAAGGAAAGGAAAGGAATGTCAAGGCAAGGCATGACATGTCAAGTCAAGCAATGGAAATGAAAGGCAATGGAATGCATGGCAAGGAAAGGCATGGCAGGGAAAATCATGGTAAGGCACGACAAAGCATGGAAAGGAAAGACAAGGCATGGCATGTCAAGGAAAGGAATGACAAGGAAAGGCAAGGAAATGCATGGAAAACATTTGTGAGCCAATGATTGATTATTTTATTCTTCCAATTTTAGGAAAAATCTCATCCTCTGAAAGTAACATCCTATCTTACTCAAAGGAAATTTGTTTAATAAGGCATCTCATTATTTCATCCTCATTATGAGCATACCTAGTTTCTTCCCTTTGGTTTTGATGCCTTCATTGGTCCTTATTGGTAATCTCTCTTCTTGTATGATCTTTTAAAATATACCATGATGCTAACATCTGCTAATAAAACTACTCCTGCAACAAGTGTCATGTATGTTGAAGACTAGTGACGCCTTTGTGCAAGCTCTAACTTAACAAAGTCTACAAATAGGACTATCTTTTTATTATCTGGAATCAAGCTAACAACATGCATCTTTAACAGGATGAGTAGAATGATCCTCACTATTAATAATATAAATTATCAGCCATAGTTGCAAATTCATCACCAGCAATCTCAATTCGATAAGTCTTTCCATGGGCTCATACAAGAAAGAACTTTCCATAGCTCCATTCACAAACATTTTCCTTTCTAGAATGACAAAAATTTTCTCATTAGGAATAATACAACCCTCCCCGTGATATAGTGAATGAATAATCCCATGAGAGAACCTACTCTCTATTGCAAAAATCCCAGCTATAGTTTCCATTATTTCATGGATGCAGTGGTTTGGGATCACTCAAGGAGGACCTTTTGCATGTAGAAGTTGGCGACAATGCATGAGGGCATCATGTGTCAAATGCGTGGGGTACAAATTTCAAAACCATGTAGGTCCACATATCCATAATCAATCACATATCCACAGTTCAATAGAGAGGTCTTGGCCTTGGACCCTTAGTAGAAATGTTACATAGATTTTATGTAGTTGGAAACTAATTAACTAATGATCCAAAGGTTTATGCACAACAACCAATAGAGTTGTTGTGCATGCTAATTTGGAATGCACACCAACCTTCCATGGATGGCCAAGTGGTATGATCCTTTTCATCATTCAAATGTTTGGGGATTTCCTCATGAGATTAACGATGTAAATGCAAGGAAAATTCCAAGATTTTATGGATGTGGTGATTCAGTCATGCAACATTTATCATCTTTCATTGAATTTAGTTTGAGCATTGGCCTTTGTCATGAAGGTAATATGATGATTTTGTTTTTCATGTGTCTCAAAGGTGATGCAAGGATGTGATTTGAAAGTTTTGGCAAGGGACATATTTCATCTTTTGCAGGGTTTATCGAAGCATTTTGCAAGTGTTGGATCCCTTATAATGACCATGAGAAATGGATGGTTGTCATTGAAAATTTCAAGAAAATATATGGTGCAATAAACCCTATCATTGAATCTCCCAGACCTCCTCTTGAAGATGATGAAGAACTGTGGTTTTATTTCCCCTTAGAATTGGATGATCAAGACAACCCATACTCTAAAGTAATAAAAGTTTTGTCTTCGTATCTGAACATTGATATTGCAGATAGAATAAACATGGATCAGCCCTTGGCATCAATTCTAGAATGATCACACGCCTTACCTCTGTAAAAAATAAGGACTTAATACATGATGATACAACCAACAACCTATGTCTACACTCAAAATTAGGAGGAAACAATGGTGGAAGTTGTGATAATACCCTAAATGGAACCTTTCTCCGAATTGATGGAATTGCCAATGTTCACCCATTTCCTGTAGCCTATAATCTTCACCCATTTCCTGTTCCATGTAGGATATTCTCTTTGTGAGCAGTATCTATGTGGTTGATTAAATAAATTTGTAATATATAGTTTCAATATTGATCCATAACATCATGTTTTTATATTTGCAAGGTGCGGTTTATATGATTTGCGTTTAGATCTCTGGATGCATATATCATAACTTGATGAGAGTTATTGAGTGGAATGCAACTGATGATTAATGTTGAATAGCACAACAACTCACTATGTTACCTAGAAATCTGTGTGCTCTGTCTAACAATCTGAGTCGATTGATTATAGATTGAGATTGGTTGCAGTGATCAAATTGAGGAATAGAAGGACATTCTTGCCTGTTTGAAATTGCAGTGACTATAGAGTTCTCCACACTACGTTGAGAGCGAGATGGAAGATTAATTTCATCGTTGAATCTAGATCCAACCTGCAGTGAACGCTGAAGGAAACCCTAGTGCGCAGTACTCAGCTCTCAATTGCTTTGATAGCAAGTTAAATAGTGAGTAAATTCTTCCAGAATGAGTTGCACCATTGGATTGAGCAAAGGAGGGTCACGATTGGTTGTAGACAGAGGATTTGTGGAAAGGTCAAAGTCACTCTCACCATTGATTTGATTCTCATCAATGGTGGCTGAGTCATGTTGGGGTATAGGTTTGAATTTTCTCCAACTTATTTAAGAATTGTCAAAAATCCTTGGGAGGAAGCTAGCAGGATTCAACCTACATCTTTAAAGTTAAAACAAATATTTGTGGAATGAAAACAGAGAAGGATCCAAAATGATATGTTTAATCAGGAGTTCAATATCTTTGAACAATGCAACTAGTACAGCTCAAAGGCAAACCATTTTCCGGCAAAAGGAAACAAAGTTAGACATTATTCAGGCGTGCAATATCATGAATACAAATATTTACGGCTGGGAAAACTTTAGCAAAAAGGAAGTGGCATTATTTAGGAATACGATATTATGAACATAGATAATCATGGTCGTGGTTGAGCCGGACTCAATAAAAAACAAATTAAATTAAAAATGAGTATGGTTTCCATAATTGATATGAGTAATTCATTGTGATTCCACCGACGGGTCCTTTCAAAACAACTATTAGTGGAATAAACAGAGTGTCAAGGATTACATAGGAAAAATCAGGAGTTGTAGAACTTACCTTACTTAAATATCAATATTTAACCTTTGATTCCCTACAAAGTGCACATCAACAGAATCGACAAAGTGTCAAAAACTTGATTTGATGGTCAAATTGAACGATGAAAACACGCAGAGATCTCAAATTTCACGATACTATCCTCCCCTTCTCCCTCTGTGTGGGGCTCGACTCCTCTCGAAAACAAATCTATTTGATTAGGTAGAATGGTCATTCAATTTTATCACACTGGTGGGTCAAAACAAAGTGAAGTTTGACCATATGAAAAGACTATGTGGGAAATGCAGATCCAAAAATTGAGAATTGGGTTCCCTCTAAAAAAAATTTCCATTTAAAATTCCCCTCTATATTTCAACTTTTCCACCAAATTTGTCGGCCTTTCGAATATTTACCACCACGGTCACACCATTCGCGTTGTGGAGAGTGCAACAGGGGTTACACAAAAGTAAACCATATGACCATAGGTTTGATTCTTCCACCCGTAAACCCTACACTATTTATGTTTCATTCACCAAGAAACATTAAATAGAATGGAGTGTGATCTATTCTTGGAAAGAAATTTCAGAAGCCCGGGGTCTTGAGTCTTTACTAAATGAGAGTTTATTTATTTATTTTAGAATGGAATTTAATTTAAATCAGGTTTTTGAGTGATTGATAATATTAACAAATATGTCCATAATTAATAATTCCATGTTACCAATGCCTAAGATGATAACACTGCATAATTGATGGATGACATGGTAAATTTTATGGATGTTGACTGGGAGGAAGAAGATGCTTTGTGGGCCAAAGAGGGTCTTTTTCAACTAGATGAAAGATACAAACATCTATACAATCTCCAATGTGTAAAAGTGATAGCTGATTGTAATGTGAAGTTTGGATTTGATGTTGAATTGGGAGAATATTTGAAGTGATTGATTGACAATAAGAAAAATCATGAAACTTCTAGGGTTTCTCCATTAACTTAGACTGATGAGAAAGATATCCCAAAAAACCATACATCTCTATCTAACATTAACCCTCTAGTCACAAAACCAGGCTGCTTCAAATCTATAGAGAATAGGCAACCCCGACTGTACAGAGTTCAAGTGAAGGAAAAGAGACAACAAAAAAGTTTGAAAGTGTGAAAAAACCAACCTCTCTATGTTCTGGGGAAAGATGTATCATTAGAGCAGGTTGCAGGTATAGCTTCAAAGGATTTGGTGGGAAAAGTTTTCTATCTGAAAATGAAAAAATCAAATCTTAAGAAGTGGATTCAAGACCACTGGAAACCCTTAGTCGACTATTTTCCCCATTTAAGTCTGTTATTGAATCACTGGATCCTGTTTCATTTTGTATTGGAGATATATATTTTAAAGATTTTAGCTAGTCCATGGATTATTGGTCGTGGGGTTCTAATGCTCAAAATATGGAAACCTGGCTTTAATCCATATACAGAGTCCTTTTCCAAGTGTTTTGTATGGATTCTCCTCCCATAATTTCTAGTAGAGTTATGGGTTACAAAAATCTTCATAGATCTGGAAACATTGTGGGAAGGTTCGTGTATTTTGACGAGAATACCTTGTGTTGGAACAATAAAAGGATTGCATGTGTACTAGTGGAATTTGATTTAGAAAAGGGTTTTTCGGAGGATATAGAGGTGTCTACAGGGAATAGATTTTTCATCCAAGTTTTGGATTACGGGAGGGAACCATTTCGATGCCATCATTGCTATCAGGTAGGTCATATCAAATGAAAATGACCTTTGTTGATCAAAACATAAGCAAAGGAAGGTGATAAGGGTTCTCAACCACCTCAACTTCCCTTGGATTTTTCTTCAGTTCCACCTTCTCCAAGCAGTCAGGAGCGGAACTCCTTTCTTAGTAAGATGAATATTGTTTTCCCTTCTTTTTTCAATAGTTTATCAAATGAGGATATAAAAATTCTTCATGGTAATGAGGAGTGTCTAGTAGAAATTTTGGGGGGTTTTAATTAGGAGATTGTTTTAAAAAAAATTGAAGAACTTCCAAGCAAGAATTTGATTTTTTTTTATAAGGTTCCTCTACAACAATCGGAAAACCATACGATGTTAATTAACCCTACACAATATGGCTCACCAAACCAGTTTGCAACAAATGCTGGTTATGAGGAAACTCAAATTCAGATCCTAGCTCGGTCTATTTTTAATGGGGATGCCACTCCTTCTTACAAAGAAGTTCTGGAAATTGGCTCCCCTTCTTTAGAACTGAGCAATGTTGGTAATGTTGATAGCTTTGTAAATTTCTCACAAGAAGAATTTATTGGTAGACAAGTTTTGAAACCCTCCTATAAAGAGGCTCTTAAAAAAACCCCTCTTCTAGTCTATAATTCATATGAAGTTGCAAAATTGAATGTGTATAGAGCCAATATGACCATTCATAAGAAGAGCACAAAAAAGGTTAAAAAATGGGTTATAGGTGTTGTAGATGGAGGCTTAGCACCTATTATTAACTCCTCCCTTATTCTACCTCGTGATTCTCCTTCTAATTCCCCTAGGGTGCTTAGATATTTGGAGCCCAATTTGGGTTGCCCCATATGATCATTCTATCAATGAATTTGAGAGGGTTTGGGGGTGCCCCTAAGTTTTTAAGCATAAAAAAGGTGATACAATCAACTAGCATTGGCATTATCTTATTACAGGAAACTATGGTTGATAGTTATAAATCCAAGGACTTCTTCTTAGAGTGTTGTCCCTTATGGGATTGTGTAGCTATTGATGCTATAGGCCTCTCTGGAGGCTTAATTTCTGGATGGAATCCTTTATCTGTTGATCTTCAATATTTTCATTCTTCTGTAGGTATTCTAATGGAAGAACACCTTAAAGGAGTTTCTAGTACTGTCAAGCTACTAATTAAACTACTATGGTCCCTATCAAGACATAATTTCCTTTTGGAAATTACTGGAGGGGATTGATTTCTTAATAGAGGAAGGATTGATAATTGGGGGTGATCTCAGATGAGTGTGTTGGAAGACATTCCATGACATTTCAAGAGCGTTCGGAACAAGATTTTGTATATGGGAATGATGAATGATGAAAATGATCTAAACACATAATAAAGGTTCATGAAAACGTGGAGGATGTCGAAGATTATGCGGGGACGTCATGCATCCTTGACTCTTGAAACCCTCGCATACCATATTCAAGGCATGTGTCTCATCTAACCATGTCAAATTTTGACCTGATCCCTAACCCCTAATCCATTGACCCTTAAATCATTAAGCCCTAATTCACAAACCCTTAAGCCCTCAACCTTAGTTAATCACTAATCCCTTAACAAAAAATCCATAAATCCCCTAATCCCCAAGACATCGACCATTAAACACTAATCCCTAATCCCTTAATTGATAAACCCCTATTCTCTAAGAACTTAAACATTAATCCCTTGGAACATAATCCCTAATCCATTAACCATTAAAATACCTAACCCATAAGTGACAAATCGCTTATATCTTGATCCTTAATCCCTTAAACCCTAATCCCTAATTCTCTTAACCCTTAATCCATGTACCCCAAATCCCTAAATCCCATAATATTCAAAGCCCCTATCCACTTAACCCCCAACAAATCAACTAATTAACTATTTAGTCATATCCAACAATAAACCACATTCATTTCTCACCGTGCGACAATTATGGATGACATTGGTCATGGGAATGTAATTGGAAGACGTTAATCCATGAAATTGTAAGAGAGTTTTGACAAGCATTCCATAGATGTGAATGATGAATGATGACAATGAAACTGCATGATGAACGTTGATAAAAACATGGAAAATCTCGAAAATTATGTGGGGACATTAGGTATCCTTGAGTCTTGAAACCCTCTCATACCATTAAGGGTGCATGTATTTATTCTAACCATGTCAAATTTCAACAGATACACTAACAGTTTGAAGAAATTTCAACATTGGCCCCATTCACTTCTCATTGTGTGACATCAATGGATGAAATTGGTGATTTGCGTGTTGGAAGAGGTTCCATGAAATTTCAAGAGAGTTTAAACAAATCCCTAACTCCCCTAACCCCTGATCCATTGACCCTTAAAGACTTAAGCCCTAATCCTTAATTAACTCTTAAGCCCTCAACCTTAGTTAATCAATAATCCCTTAACACAAAATCCCTAAATCCCCTAACCCCTAACCCATCAACCCTTTAACACTTCTCATTAATCCCTAATCCTTAAATCCATAAACCCTGTATGCACTAAGCACTTAAACATTAATCATAGATGATTTTAGGGGCTAAATTTCACAAATGGGCTAATTTTCCACGGTTTTTCCCAAAACAATATTCGCCAATTTCCATTTTTTCTAAAAACAATTCACCCAAATTCCATAGAATAAAATTAGTTTACCTTAAAAATCACCAAAATTGTATAGAAAGTATATAAAATCCTTAGAAATTTGAATATTTTAAAAAAAATATTTCCAAACATTTTACATTTTGCATATTAAGGACTAGTAATATTAGCCCATGTTTCTACATTTTAATATAAATTTCCATTCTTAAAATCATCCCTAACATTAATCCCCTATCCCATAATCCCTAATCCATTAACCATTAAACTACCTAACTCGTAAGCACCAAATCCCTTAGCTCTTGACCATTAATCCTTTAAACCCTAACCACTAATCCATTAACCCTTAATCCCTATACCCCAAATCCCTAAATCCCATAATCCTCAAAGCCCCTATCCACTTGACCCCCAACACCTCAACTAATTAACTATTTAGGCTAATATAGTTGCATCCGATGTTACGTATGGCACTACTTTTGGTTCAATTTTTGGCGCTAACTGGGGGTGCAAAATCAGGTTCTAAACGAGGCACTATTTCTGGTGCTAAAGGGGGCATTGTTTCTGGCGCTAAAGGGGGAACTATTTATGGCACTAAGTGGGGTGCTATTTCTAGTGCTAAATGGGGAGGTATTAGCGCCTACATTTTTTTTTCGACGCAAAAAATGCCATGAATAGCTCCATCTCGATAAATAGCACCGACTTGTTCAAAACATTGAAGAGAAATACACTAAAACAAACTTTGGAATAAAAAATGGGAGCAAATCACAGGGATTTGTTTTAGTGTTTCATGGATTTCTAAGGTATATTTTATGAAGTCACAGTTATTGCATTTCACTACCTAGTAGTATTCTCCTTGATGCTTTAGGTTATAGATACCTTGGTAGTGGCCATGGAAACAAGAAATAATTAAATTGACATTCAAAATGGTGACCTCCATAAGAATCAGGCTCAAGTATCTTTTGAAAATTTTCATAATAACCTACAACAATAATATTAGTCTAAGGTTAGTAGCTCTATCATGGTCTAGTCATCCTGCAATCCTTGATTCCAAATTTGAATGTCTTTTCTTAAACACATCCTACCATAGTTTGTTGAGTACACTATATTGGAAATTATTTGTCCTCCATTGGCATAGAGGGGGCACATGAGCTATTAATTGAATCATTTCTAGCTTATGGCCACATTCAACCATATCCTTGCACCATTGAACAATTTCCTCTTCCTCTCCAACATCATAGGTGGTTGCATTATATTAATATCCATCTAAACATATAACAACTATATTACTTTTCTTGGCTCCATGAATAGGAACCCTGGATGTGCCAAGATTATCGAGGTTTGATAGAGTACCTGCATTCCCAAAACATCCTTTTTTTTGCAATTGTTTTTAACAAGAAATAACCCTAGTTGGTGGAATTTAGGGTGGGAAGGGGCATATCATATTGGACTAAGGGAGATATGGAAAAGGAATTGGAATAGTGTGTTGGAGCACTAAATATAGTGTCAATCAAACTCAAGGATCGACCATATCGTCTAGTGTGGATTGTTAAGAAAACGGGAAGTGACTACAAGCTTAGGTTGGGTTATCAAGCAACAAGGGTAAATTATGAAGATGAAACATGGAATTGACACTTCATCAAGTTACAATTACATCTAAAAAATAAAATATTCATATTTTTGGTCCTAGACAACAAAATTTTAACATGGGAAAATATACAAAACAAAACATGGCAAGGCCCTAGGTGTTGTTTTCTATGAAAAAGGAGCACGAAGAGTGTAAACCATATCTCCTTGCATTTTCATTTCAAAAGAGAAATTTGGGAAGCAAAAAAAAAACATCAAAATGGTGAAAGGTAGATGGTATGGGGTAATTGTGGAAACAACACTTGATAACTAGTTAGAAGACAATGAGGTGAGAAAGGACCATCATTCACATGTAGGATTGGTCATATGGGCGGTTTTGTTGACATGGAATGAAGCCTATTCCAACCCAAAGAGTTCAATTCTACATGGACTTACTACATATCTAAGTTATGAGAAAGTTAAGAAGAAGGTAAAGAAAATAACGATAGAGGACCCTCAAATGGATTGGTGTGCACTCCATTGGTTTTGTAGAGTGTAAAGTTTAGATGAATATAATTTTTATAACAAACCCTTAACTTCTAGTGCTTAAATATCTGGACAGGAATAATGTGCCTTTGTATATTTAACTTCTAGTTTTCATCAATGGATGCCACAATATGTATTGAATATCTCACGAATAATAGATTCAATATATCAATGCCTCAATGACATTAAAATCACTGAACACTAGCTGCTCACATTCCAACGTCACTAAAGTTCTTATTTATGACTTTTTCTCTAGTGGTTAGTACGGTATGGTTTCCATGTGAGTTGTGGTTATAATTCTCTAAACAATATTATGCAAGATCCAACAT
This sequence comes from Picea abies, assembly GCA_900067695.1. NCBI lineage: Eukaryota > Viridiplantae > Streptophyta > Pinopsida > Pinales > Pinaceae > Picea > Picea abies. The sequence goes on along the minus strand of CBVK0100145893.1, from coordinate 2,839 downwards.
ATTCATAAATTGAAAAATATCCACTTGAAAAAGGGAAACGTTGTTCTCAAACATATTGGTATAAGATCATGCAAGCTAGTTTATAGTTCTTCAATTGCATATTGGTTGCTGCAATAAATGCTTGATTTTGAGAAGATTATCTCTTTTCATTAAAGGTTTCCTTCGAACATGTATGTTTCTCCTTCAAGGTTTGTTTCCTTACACTATTCAAAAAGCCCCACTATTATTATGTTTTCTAAATGATAGATATCTTTTGATAGAGGTAGATTTATCGCATTAATAGTTTGGACACTCTATCCAAAAGTGGTTTGATTTCCAAATTTTGGGATTAGAAGTTTGGACTATTTTCAGGACTGAATTAGATTCATGTTTAAGTGTCTTTATGGACCTCGAACTCAAAGCATACACTACATATTACAAAACATAAAAAGAATTAAAAAAAGTTGGGAAGTGTGGCCAAATTTGACCTTGTTTGACTATCTTGAACCAGTTTTGACCATTTAGAAGGGGCGAGTTTGAATGATTTAACCTGAGGTTGATATATTTAACCTGAGTTTGATAAACTCATGTTGAGTATGAATGGGTTTTATGGAAGGCATGTATTAGCATTGTGTCCCTCTATTAATGAACCTAGTAAATAGGTGTAGTGGGCCTTGACACAATAATTATGTCCTTGTCAATTTTGCATTGCGATGGGAGTGTTGGGTGGTCCATCGGTGGCCCTATTTTCTTCAACCCCAGCCCAATTAGCTCGCTAGGTTAGGTAGGATTCCAAAAACAACAACTTGAGGTCCATGTCTACTTGAATTTAACTTTACACAAGATAACAAAACCATAGATACCCTAAAAAAAGTTTAAATTTACACGGGCTAAGAAAACATGGAAAAAAATAGTCCATTACTCGCCATGCTTGGTTCCCTATTAATATTGGCTTGGGGTTGATGGATTTATATCCTTGCGCACGTAGTGGCTATAGGTATTTTTCTCCTTGCACTGCAGTGGTTGAGGTCTATGTTCCTTACACTGCAGTGGGTGTTGAGGTATTTGTTTCCTTGTGCGTGTGTGATCCAGAATCGGATCCAAGAGCCTGATAGGGCTCAAAAAGGCTCAAAAATGAAAGTTATTGAAATCATATGAAACCAATTCCATTGCGACCAACTCTTCATGTTGATTCTAAAATATATTTACTTCCTCAAACGGACGTCGAATGTGAGAGTTATCACACTCTGATCGTTTTGCCAAACATGGAAAAAGTCAACAGTCAACAAGTCAACACTAACATCATCATGCTGACATGGCAGCGTGAAATGTGGTAGAGGCACAGTTGCCAGGATGTACAGCTGATGTGGACCAAACCAGAGGTGACATGTGTCACCACTAGAAGGGTGACACGTGGCATGCTCGTACAGGTGCCATGTGGCCCAACCGTACAATGACACATGGCAGATTGTAGCAGGTACACATGGCAGACAGCAACAGGTACACATGGCAAAAAGGTGGTTCAATTGATGTTTGACACATGGCATATTTTGTGGATGAATAAGGGGGTGCCACATGGCCCAGACATGGGCTTCCACGTGGCACCCATGGATTGGCTAATTAGTTCTTGTAAAATTGTATGGAGTTCAACGGAATCAAACTAATGACGTGTTGGAGGAGACAAGTCTTATGAAAGTTCCAATAGCCAATGCACCATGATGTTTCTTGTTATACCATAGTTTTTCTATGTTATTTAAAGTGCATGTATGTATATTGGAGGTGGAAAGGGTTGGAGCCTAGCCCCAGCCTATAGTCATAGCACTTGCGCCCACCACATGACCAGACTCCAATACTTTGGCACGCATGGGAGTTTGACTTGGCATATGTATATGGATTGGTGCTAGCCCTGGGTTCTATTTCTACTCCATATGACCCGACTGATAGAGCAGATGGATAAGCGCCTAGCCCCATTTGTGAAAAGCTCCATCAACACAAACCATATAACCCGGTGCTTTTGTTTGGTGGTGGGCACATTTTATGTGGGTGCGGTCCTATGGTTATTTGCCATATGACTAGAGATTATGGGAAAGGGGCCAGCGCGCAGCCCTTTGGGCTGGCGCTTGGACATATATTTAACCATATGACTGAGTATAGGGGGAACACACCCGTTTTGGGGGGCTTAGCCCAATTATAATTATAAAGTGGGTTTATCACTATAGTATAGTGATTTTATTATGATTTTCTCGGCATTTTTGGAGATTGTTTGGCCAATATTGAGGGATATTAGGCCCTTTTTGAGGCCAGATTTTGGGGGGAAGTTCGTAGATGGTTACCAACTCCAGATCTATATAAACTAGGCCTTCTTGAGGCCATGGGAAGAGATTGAGAGCAGAGTTATGCTGAAGGAAAAACAAGCCAAAGCCATTTTTATGCAAGGAAGCTGTTGAGGAGCGCACCTTTGCGGGCCATTTCTGGGAGCTCCGGACATCCATTTTGAGTGTCATTTCTTTTGTTGGGTTCTTAAGATCTGAGAGAACAAGACCAGATCATTTTTGTAACCTTTTGTAACTATTGTGATGTACTTATTGATCTTTGAACATAAATAAGAAAGACTCACCCACTGAGACAAAGGCTCGGAGACGTAGGCGAGATTGTCGAACTCTGTTATCACATTGGTGTTATGGTTTTTTGTTGTTTATTGTTTCATTTTAGTTCTATACATGTTTATATGGCTATGATATCTTCATATATCTTATTCCTCTTTCGTTAAGCTTCCTTAATTGGTTAATGAACACATGCATAATAACTCAACCATAGTCATTTAAAAGATCTTTTCGGATCAAGTGGTATCAGAGCTAGT
>CBVK0100145890.1:0-12029 GCA_900067695.1 Picea abies | reverse complement strand
TATATATATATATATATATATATATATATATATATATATATAAGTATGTTTTTTTGCACCTATTAATTCTACCTTTTATAGGAAAAACAATCTAGATAAAAATTGTCCTTACGATGGCTTAGAACAAGATATTTACAATGTGAGAAATGGAGGCAATATCCTCTTGTTAGGACACTGTAATGCTAGAGAAACAACTAATCAAGCTATTATTTTAAGCAATAGTTCCAACCCTAATCCTCTATGGCTAGATGAGGGCCTTGTTTTAGCTAAAAATAAATAAATCTAAAGACTTGGTTTAGAATTCGTTTAGTATCGAGCTAATCAAGCTCTATAGTTCTCAAGATCTAATAATTTGCAATGGTCTCTATAGTTCTCAAGATCTAATAATTTGCAATGGTCTAATGAAGTGGTCGAAATCCAATCAGATGAATTGTTCTCATGGGATTGGTAGCAACATCCTAGATTATGTGATATTTGATATCCCCATATACAACAAAATGATAAATTTTGACATCTTAGATGACCATGAGACCAACTCTAATCATAGACCTTTAACTCTAAATTTAAACTTTGTCATGCACAAAATCACCATTGAAGATAATTTTGATAACCAAAAGCACTTGATCTTCAACAAAGATAAAGCTGATCTTTTTTTAAAATATTTTAATAAATTAAATCTCTTGTAAAATAAGGACAATATTGAAGATATCTATCATAATTTTATGAAAACCCTCTCTACTTCCATGGACAAGTTATGTATCAAGGTGTTGTGTAAAAAAGAAGATAAAATAACCAACCTTCGGTATGATAAATCATGTAAGATTTCTAGAAAATCCATAAGGAATGCTTCTAATGAGCCCTTAAAATCCAACAAGATAAATAGGTACAAATACCTAATTAAAAGGAAAATATGTGTTATATAAATAGAAATCAAGAGAATCTTTTGCACTTGTCTAAGCTAGATCCTAAGAAATTATAGAGGCAAATTCTAACTCAAAAACTAAAAAAAAAAATATGATTCCTTTGAGGGACTGTTATTCCTACTTTAAAAATATTTACAAATCCCCATATGGCATGGACAACATTCAAACCCTTTTTACAAAGGAAGAAGTTTTTTCTATATAAGACATAGAGATTGGGGTTAAACGACTTGCAAAAGGGAAATATAAGGAAATCCAAGGATACCAAGAAGAAAGATTAAAAATTGGAGGGGTTATCAACATTCATCACATCCATAAGCTCTTTAATTTAACAGTCAAGCAGGGATTCCCTAAACCCTGGACTCAAAGCCTCATTGTACCTATTTTTTAAAGTGGGAAAAAATTTAACAATCCTTTTAATTATAGGAACATTATGATTAGTTCTCTTCTAGTAAAGTTATATGGAATTATTTTGGAAAAGAAGATCGGTGTATGGCTAGAAAGCCATGGAAAAAGAGCTAAAGGCTAGGAAATATTTAGGAGCTATCATTCAACTATGGACCACTTTGTCATGCTTAGGATCATTATAGAGGAGTATAGCGATAATAAAACCAAACTCTTATGTTGCTTCATTGAATTAAAAAACAATGTTTTACATAGTTTTTGGTACTAACCTTTGGAATAGATTAGGAGATCTAAAAGTTTATTTCAAGTTGAGAGCTACTACAATAAGGTTGTATGAGAACATTATTTCCAAGTTTAGGAACATTGAGGGCTAGTCAGAAGAAATTAATTGTAATATAGGTGTTAAGTTATCAAGAATGGATCATTACATAATTTTTCATCTATCTTAGTACTTTATGGGTGGAAAAATTGAAGGAATTGGTTTGCAGGGCCCATTTTAGTGGCAGGTCTTAGTTTGGAAATTTGGGGTCTGAAACCTTCCAAATCCATTTTGAGGCAATCAAATGGTATTTTTTGGGTAAAATTTTTTCAATCATAGATCCCACCCCCTGGAAATTGTTCCACACATGGAGACCTTTCCAACGGTGTGAAAATCACCTCAATTGGTGATCGTATGCGGAAGTTATGTCTCTTGCAAATTTACCTACCATGTTGACCACCTTGGTACCAAGTGGACACCATGTCAGCCCACATTACCAAAATATGTAGGGCTAGCCACGTGTGGACTTTCAAGAAGATTTTAGAAGTTCCAAAACCTAACACTAATTGAGGGTTGAGATATGCAAAAACCCTAACCCTATATGACTATGAGGCTATGTTAAATACTGAGTTGTCAGGAGGAGAAAGGGTTTTGTTATTTAGTATTGTACTTGTTCCATAGTTGAGTAGATCATCTAGGAGTGGGATTTGAGAGCCTAAAAAATGAGGAAAAATATTTGTAGTAGCCATTTAGGCCACAATGTCAAAGGCAACTCCATAGTGAGTGCTCCATTTCTTTGTACTTGCATTTCATAGTTGAAGAAAAGCGAGTAAAGCAGAGGCCTCACCTTCTAGTTTTGTTTTCTCCCATATTGGGTTTCCTAATATACATCTTGCATTCATTTGTGTGGATAGTGTGTTCTTTTACTTGTTCTGTAATTTTCCTATTTTAGTTATTTTCATAAATTTGAGCAATAATCTAGTGCTAATAAATTTGCGATCTAAGGAAATAAGCCTGCATAATAAAGATTTCAACATAATACAAGATCTGTTGTGATTAAATTTTCAAGTGGAATATCCACGATAATTTATAGATTGTATTGGTATCATGGTACTTTTCTTTGGGGTATTTGTGGGAAGTTGCAAGATCTAGGAAATTGGCTTAAGAAGAAAGTCATAGAACCCTAGACATGGCAGATGAGTTCAGTCTTAACAACCCTTCAGTTGTAGCAGAATAGAGATTTGTGAGGCTAGAAGAGAAATTCATTGATATCTCTTGCAACATGGCCCTCCTCATGACATCTTTAGCGAAAAATTTCATGCCTTTTCAGAGAGGTTAGTGGTTCTAACTCAGAAGTTGAATCGGTTGAGAAACTGGGAGATAATGATGACCCAAAAAAGAAATAAAAAAAAGAGCCTAAGAAAGAGAAACTAAGTTCCAATTCCATCACTCCTTCACAACCTCTAATCAAAATGGAAGAAAAAGTGGAAATCAAACACTATTAAGTTGAGATTGATGTTGTTAAGTTGAATAATTGGTTGCAACAATTGGAAGTTTATTTCAATATCCATAATATAGAACAAGAGAAAACGATTTGGTTTGTGCCTGACTAAAACTAGAGGTCCATGCACTAACCTAGTGGGAAAGCCACACAAAGACACTAGGTTGGAAGGTGATCCACTAGAAACTAAGGGGGAGGCATTTAAAACCATCATCAAATCCCAGTTTTACCCTATTGGGTATGTAGAGGACCAATGGATCCGTTGGCATCACTTTGGGCAGAGGCAGGGGCAGAGTTTGTAAGAGTACACCATTGAATTCAAGAAGATGACAATCATGTTGGGTATCTCTCCCACAAACCCAAACATACTACTCAAGTATTTTGGGGGTCTACACAATCATTTGTAAAATCAAGTGATGATGTTGTGTGAAAGCATAATACATGGAGAACATAGGACATAAGAAAGGAAAACCAACTGGTTCTAAATATAAATACCACCAAGATGCTTCCAAGGAGGGGAAGAATAAGTGGAAAAGAAAAGACAAGAAAATGACAACTACTACACATCAATGCAAGGATCCAAACTGGCATTGTAATATCGATGGTCACACTGAAGATAAGTGTTGGAAGATACATCCATAGCTGAATCCAAAGAACCATAAGAAGGATGTCAAGAAGAAGAACCTATTGGGTATGGATTCAGGTAACCAGGTAGAGAGTATCTTGAATGTGGTTGAGAAGATTATCTGCACTTCAATGCAGAAGGAGGTGAATCTGTGTAGCCTTCATCAGAAGGTAGAGAAGGCAATGAAAAAAATATTCCATATTAATATTCAAGTCAAAAGACTAGCGTAGATGCTCTATTTGATTCTAGTTCACAGGACAACCTCATATCACACGATCTTGTTATAAAGCTTGGGTTGGAGGTTCATGATTGTCTAAATCCATATCCATTAGGATGGGTGAATAAGGATGCAACGATCAAAATCACTAAATAAGGTAAGATCAAGTTAGTTGTAAGTGTATACTTTATTGATGAAGTGGAGCTAGATGTAGTACCCTTTGATGTTTGTGGTGTAGTTTTAGAAGCCCCTACATGTGTATTAGGGATGTGATCTTCATGCGGAGAGCGAACCTGTACTTCCTCATCAATGATGGGAAGTATTACATCATCAATGCACACAAAGGTAAATAGAAGATCTCTCTGGTAAGTGCCAACTAAGATAAAAAGTCAATCAGTTCTAGTAAGAAGTACATATTTATTCTCTTAAGAGAGAATCAACCAAGGGAGGAATTAATAAGAGTCAAGGAATCCATAAAGGGATGTAGTAAAGAGAAGAAACAATAGTTAGAGAAGTTTTTGTAGGTGTATAGAGAAGTGTTCCATGAGCCTATAGGGTTTCCAGCTAAAAGGGAAGTGGAGCATGAGATACAATTGTTTCCTGACTCCTTATTACCAAATATTGGGCTGTATAGATAGTCTATTCTGGAAGCAGATGAAGTGAAGAAACAACTGGAGAAGGGAGTTATTCGACCAAACACCTCACCTTGTGGTCCAACTATCATCATAGTACAAAATAAGCATGGGAACTAGTGAATGTGTATTGACTACAAATATTTGAACAAGATCACACTCAAGAATAGATATCCTTTGAAGACTACCTTCAAGACAAGGCAAGGTCTATATGAATGGCTAGTCATGCCTTTTGGCTTATGTAATGTGCACCAAATACATTTATGTGATTTATGAATAATGTATTGTGTCCCAATTTAGATTCATTTGTTATAGTTTATTTGGATGACATATTGGTTTATAGCTCTACCTGGGAGGAGCACATCTCACATATCATGTAGGTGTTAGAGACTTTGAAAAATCATTTTAGATACTAGCTAAACTAAAAAAATGTGAGTTTTCTCAATAGTTATTGGTGTTGGGATACATGAATGGTGGAGGGGAACTCAAGATAGATCCTGCGAAGATGGAGGATATCAATAAGTGGTCAATTCCTACTAATTTCACTGAATTTAGGAGCTTTGTTGGGGAAACACAATACTCATTGAAGTTTATATCATCCTTCTAAAAAATAATTGCACCACTCCATGTCATAACAACCATTGGTAAGAGTTTCCAGTGGGGAAAGAATCATCGGAAATCTTTCAATGAGTTGAAATAAAAGATCAGTCAAGCACCATTCCTTGCATTGACTAAATTGTAAAAGTCCTTTGAATTGGAGATAAACATGAGTGGATATGCTATGGGAATGACATTGGTGTAGAGAGGTAAGCTGGTATGCTATCGTTTTGAGATGTTTCATAAGGGAGTCATGAAATTCCCTACATATGATAAGGAAATATATGCCTTGGTTTAAGCGGTTAAGAAGTGGAAACACTATCTAATGGGCAAGGAAACCATTATCCACACTGGTCACCAACCATTGTAGTATTTGTAGGCCCAAAGTAAGCTTAAGAAAACTAGACATTACAAGTGGATGGTGTTTTTGCAACACATCTAGTCATCAAATATAAGAAGGGAAACACTAATGAGTTGTAGGACATGCTTTCAAGGCCACCCACATCCATGATTATAGCTTTGGTAACTCTTATGCACATGGATCCTTTTACCCATGATGCATACAAATATGCATATACAAAAGATGAGGAATTTAAACAGGTGTTTCAATAGCTACAGGGTCAAATTTGTATAGAAGAAGGTGATAAAATGATGACTTTCATATCCAAAATGGGTTGCTCTACAAGCTAGACAAGTGTGTTCCTTAAGGTGAAAATTGCAACTTATCCGAGAGACTCACACCTCCAAGGTTGCAAGACATTTTGGTGTTGGGAAGAAAATTACCAACTTACAAATGTATGTGTATTGGCCCAAGATGAAAGAAGATGTATCTTAGTATATTAGAGGATGCATACCTTGTTGTACCATCGGGCCCAATAATAGAAAGAAAGGTTTATACCATCCCTTACCTATTCCCACTCGACCCTAGGAAATCATTTTCATGGATTTTGTGGGTGGTTTTCCAACAACCAAGAAGGTACATGACTATTTGTTTGTGGTAGTTGACAAGTTCATCTAGATGTACATTCTTATGCATTGTAGAAAGACCATCAAAGGACAGCAGGAAACAAACACGTTCTTTGAACAGGTCTAGATGCACTTTGGGATACCAAGGAGCGTCATCTCAGACAAGGATACCATATTTCTCAGTGCCTTTTGGACTAAAATTTGGGAGAATATGGGCACCAAATTGACGACATCTACGACATTTCATCCATAGACATATGGACAAATAGAAGTAGTTAATAGGACATGGGTGCAAAGTTTTACGGGTTACAATCAAAAGCATCCAAAGACCTGGGATGAAAATATGATCTATATTCAACACTCTTACAACAAAGCGGTCCATACTTCTACCTGTAAGTCCCCTTTTGAAACTTGCTGTGGGTATTTTCCACCTTTTCCCTTGGACGTTTATGGAGAAAAAGAAGGAGTGAGGGAAGACACCATAGGACAAGTGCTGAAAGCAGAGAAATTTATTGAAACAATTAGGAAAATATATTTGCAAGTATCTGAGACATTGAGGAAGTCACATGAAAGGTACAAGGCTTGACATGATCCGTGAAAAACTAATAAAACATTCAAGGTGAGAGACAAAGTTTGGTTATAGTTGAACAAGGAAAGACAATGGGGTCCTAGTAAGAAGATCAAGGCTTCAGGGTATGGTCCTTTTGAGGTATTGGAGAAGGTGGTTGATAATTCCTACATACTCATTCTACCCCCATACATGCACATTTACTCAATAGTGAATGTGGAAAATATAAAACTCCATGAGCCTTCCATGTTAGATCAGGAGATTGAGGAGTAGGTCCTACCTACCATAGAGGAATTAGCACCAAAATCTTAGGTAGAGTTGGAAAAAGATACAGTTTTGTAGAGGAAGTCTAGAACTACCAAACAAGGGAAACATGACCTTTGTTAGATTAGGTTGAAAGGACAACTTCCAGTGAAGGAAAAATGACACTCCAGGGAGAAGGTATAGGAAAAATTTCTTCATCTCATTAAGTAAAATATTTTGGGGACCAAAATCCTCAAGAAATGGGTAAGTATGATATGGAATGGATCATTATATAATTTGTCTCCTATCTTGGTACTTTTTGGGTGGAAAATTGGAGGAATTGGATCGTAGGGTCCATTTTAGTGTCAGGTCCTAGTTTGGATATTTGGGGTCCAGAACCTTCTAGAGCCATTTTGAGGCATTAAAAAACATTTTTTGAGGTAAAAAAACTATGATCAAAGCTCCCAGACCCGTGATGTTATTCTACACACAACAACCTTTCCAATGGTGTGAAAATCATCTCAATCGAAACTCATATGCAGAAGTTATGTCTCCCACAAGTTTACCTACCTTGTTGACCACCATGGTATCAAGTGGATGCCACATCAGACCCGATTACTCACACATGTGGGGCTGTCCATGTGTAGACTTTCAAGAAGATTCTAGAAGGTTCAAAACCTAACACTAATTGAGGGTTGAGACATGAAAAAACTCTAACCCTAAATGACTATCAAGCTATGTTAAACACTTGGTCGCTAGGAGGAGAAAGGGTTCCATTCTTTAGTATTGTACTTGTTCCATAGTTGAGCATAGCATTTGAGAGTGGGATTTGAGAGCATAACATAGGAGGAAAAATATTTTGTAGAAATCATTCACGCCATAGTGTCAAAGGAAACACCATAGTGAGTGCCCCCTTTCTTTGTACTTGCGTTTCATAATTGAAGAAATAGATAAAAGCATAGGCCTCCCTTTATAATTAGTTTTTCTCCCGTATTGGGTTTCCAAAGATACATCTTGTGTTCATTTGTGTTGATGGTGTATTCTTTTACTTGTTCTTTCATTTTTGTATTTCAATTATTTTCATAAATTTGAACAATAAGCTAGTGCTAATAAATTTGAGATTTAAGGAAATAAACCCACATAATAAAATATTTCAACATAATACAAGATCTACTGTGACAAATTGTTCCAGTGGAATATCCATGGTAGTTTACAGATCATTAAGAAAGGTTGTCCCTTGTCCCCTACCCTTTTTTGCATATACATTGACAAGTTAGAGGGTTGTTTGGAAGAAGTAGGTTGTGTTAGCTTGACTCTAGCTAGTATAGTCATCATTCTTCTTCTTTACACTAATGATATTGTTCTTATGATGAGTAGTCCCTATTATCTCAACAAGCAACTAAAACTTTTCAAGTATTTATGCTCTAATACAAGTATGATTGTTAACACCAACAAAACAAAGGTTATGATAATTAAATCCAAAAAGAATCACTTACGCTAATTTTGGGTATGACAACGACAACGTGGAGGGAGTGATTTCATACAAATATCTCAAAATCGATCTTCGTCACAAGCTTAATTGTAACTATAGCATTGTGAAAATGATAAATGGAGGGTGAAAAACTTATTATCAACCTGAAAATAGTTGTAAATAAATGAAACTTTGGCTATGGGATAACAAGAAACTCCTCTTTGAGACTCTTGTCAATCCTATTATCTTATATGGTTGTGAAGTTTGGGACTGCAACATCTCTAGAAAATCACGGATAAAGATAGAACCAATCCAAAAGCATTTTATAACTTATAGTATCAAAAATAAAGAAAATACACCCTAATGTAATATAGAAGTAATTCCTTTCTTTTTTTAAGTTTTAATAAATCAAATTTACAATAATTATGTTACTCTTAGCATCATCATTTAGATAATTAATTTTAATTTTTATTATAATTTAAAAATTTTAAAAACAAATCCAATCTTTTCTCATTTTAATATTCTTATATATCTTTAATAAGAAAATGGTTGCACCTTGATGAAATTTAAAATTGCATAATGTTGATTCCAGTTGTGATCACACGATAATATTTTTCAATTGAAAAATAATAAAAGAGAAAACACAAATTTCCCAACTCCTCTGGCGATGGGTAACCCATTCATATCTGCTGACTCGTTAGTTCTTGTCTGCCACTCCACCACAACTTGCATAGCCACTGAGATTTCGTTCAACAAATTTATTATATATAATAATTTTGAAAACTTATTATAGATCTACTTCAAGAAACACCCAAAGGCTAACTTCAAATCTACCAACATTGAATGTATTCCAAGACAAGGATAAGATCTCAATTTTAGTGAAGGTGGGATGTAAAGGGAGTTGGAAAAACACGAGGAGAGAAGAAATACAAAACTATTAACATTAAATTAAATTTAGTTAAAAGTTTATAATAATAATAAAAAATGGTGGTTTATCTTAATAGGTTTGTTGAGAATTTGAATTATAAAACAATCTAATTTGAAAGTCAATATAATTTGTGTGTGTTTTTTTTATTTGTTTCAATAATGAATTCTCAATATGAGAGGCTTGGGATAAAGAGATTGAGTAATGGAATTCATCAACAATGTGGAAATTAGCTCTACAAAATTGAAAATTTTATGTTTATTTTGAATTTTTATTTATTTAATTTGAGTGTTTTTTTTAATAAAATTTTATGTTTATTTTGAATTTTTATTTATTTAATTTGAGTGTTTTTTTTAATATAGTTTTGAAGAAGAAATAGTTAAGGTTTATTTGGAGCAAATCATTAAATTTATAGATTTTAAGGATTGAGTAACAAGTTGTCCATCATTTTCTCATAAATGTGTTGTGTTTTATTGTTTTTTTAAATTAAAGTTTAATCATGTTCACTTATATAATATGGTTAGTCAACAATTTCCTTTTGTGACATTGAAGTAAATAGATAAGAAATTTAATGCATATATAGATGTAGTTGTTAATATTGATGAAATAAAGGTTATTATAATTAATTCCAAAAAGATATTTGATGTTATTTTTGTGTAGGAGAACAATTTGGAGGAAGTGACTTCATACAAATATCTTGAAATCGATCTTCATCACAAACTTAGCTGGAACAATAGAACTGATAAAAGGATAAATGGAGGGTGGAAAATTTATTATGGACTTGAAAACAATTGTAAATCAACAGACCTTTGGCTAAATTGGATAAAACAAAAGTATTCTTTGAGACTCTCATCACTCTTGTTATCTTATATGGTTGTGAAGTTTGGGGATAAAACATCTCTAGAGAATCATGGAGAAAGGGAGTGCAAATCTAAAAGTGTTTTATAACTTATAATCTCAAAATTAAAGGCAATACACCATATTATATCCATCTCATAGAAGCGAGTATTTACCTCATTGAGAGCATGACTGTGACTAGGTACCCAATGTACAAGAAAAACATAAACAACATGGAAGACAAGAGGCTTCCTAAGAGTTATTCAAACTCTAGTCAGAACCACTTATAACCGAAGTGGGGTTGGAATAAAGATGCCAAGTCTTCACTAAATCATTGAGGAATAAAGGAATAGGTCACTGTATAGAGTAACAATAATATTAAATATATTATTACATATAAATTTAAGGAGAAATTTTGGTGCAATAAAGAAATAGAAGATAAAAAAATAAATAAGATAATTTAAGGAGGTGTTCAAACCTAATCTAGAAGATCTAAAGTATCTATATGTTTTGACTAGTGTAAAGAAGAAAATCAACATTTCTAAAACAAGAACATGCTTTCATGAGCTCCATAGTGAAACAAGGTGTTGGATAATTCATAAACATCATGGGTCAAAAGAATTTGTTATCTTTGTGACATGAAGATGAAAATCAGTTTCTCTTAGAATGTTCCATGTACACCCACATTAAATCACAATTTCAAAATATTCATTATAATATCGACCTTCCTAACCTCTTAACTCATCGAAATGATGGTGATTTAGGAATGCTTCTCTTAAAGTTTTTCGAGCACATAAATAGAATTCTAAAGCAAACCGAGTAATTCTTTACCTTTCTTAAGGTTTGTTATACCAAATTTGGTCCCAGTGGATGTTCATTATTTTCGTCGTCATCTTTGTCATCGTTGTCATCATCATCCTCATCGTCATCACCGTCGCCACCGTCATCATCGACATTGTCGTCATCATCATCAACTAAAAAAATGTGATAATCAATTTTTTATCATCATCATCGACTAAAAAATTGTGATAATCAATTCTTCATCATCATCATCATCATCATTTACAATAATATGATAATAAATTTTATATTTTTATAAAAATTAAAAACTAAATCCATATTTCAAAAATTAACCAAAAAATATTTATGTAATCCCTTCTCATTTGAATGCCTTTATATATTTTTAATAGGAAGAGAGTTCCAAATTGATGAAATCAAACACCATCTAATGCTAATTTCTCAGTAGTGATCACACGATAATATTTTTCAATTGAAAAAAAAAAGTGAGGAAACTCAAATTTTCCAATTTATGGTCAATTTACCCCATTACATATACATTTAACCCCATATATTCCCATCGTGGGGTCATATCACTAATGGATGTACACTGAATTAGATTGGGAATCCCCTCACTAGTACGATTTGGCATGAAGGGTGGATGACAACACATGATTTGGGGTTGGCTATGGATTTTACTCATGATTGGGAAAGGTATATTGTTGGATTACTGAGAGGGGGGGTGAATTAGTAATAGAGCAATTTACTCATTTTTCACCATAAAATGCAAGTGTTATATCAATGTAGCATTATCATCCAATAGTTGCAGAGTAAATAAACAATGAACACATGAGCAATCACACACATACACAATACACTAGTGTTTTACGTGGAAATCCAAAGCAAGAGAAAACCACAAAATTCTTTTTCTTATATGTATTTAAGAATTACATTCATCGGAAGCACCAAATTCCTTTGTTTTCTAGTTGCAACTGGAAGGAGGCTCCAACCCCCTAGTGTCTTAGGCTACAACCTGAGGGAAGCTCCAACTCCCCAATTCTCTGGCTACAACCCCTAATGTTCTCC
>CBVK0100145882.1:0-16716 GCA_900067695.1 Picea abies | reverse complement strand
CGACTTCAAGTCACCGAGAGTCTTAATCAGGTGATTCTTTCTCTTGAGCTGATTTTTCAACGTCGCGACCGAGAATTGATTCGCCGATGCATATGCTCCCAGTGTTCCTGCGATCTCTGTGGCAAATTCATCACTCTTTTTGTTCTTTCCATCGGTCATCACTTTGAATTTTTTGGCAATTGATCCTTCATCCTGGTTGAACTCCCTTTTCACAACTGCTTTTCTCTTTTTGTCGAAGAAGAACTCATTGGGAGGAAGTTCTTCTGCCATGATGGGCCTTAGTTCTTCACCAAAAATCCATCCTTCTCTTATGTTTCCTTGCGTTGACTGCAAAGGGGTGATAGAAGTGATGGGTTCCCCGATTTGCTTCGCCGCCTTTCCTAGTGTGCTGAGAGAGTCCTGTTCCTTCGGAGGATCAGAGGTCTTCATCTCAGTCTTTGGATTTTGAGTTTCTGGCGGGTCTGTGTTTCTTACTTCCACCTCTGGACTATGTTCCTTGGGTGGGTTAGTAGTTTCTTTTTCTGTTTCGGGATTCTTCTCCTGCTCGGGATTTTTCTCTTGCTCCCCTTCCTAACGTTTTTCGGGGTTAGAAGTTTGGCCCTCAGAACTTTCAGCTTCCTTCTCTTTATCCTTGGAAAGACCCAAACCTCCTAGCACAGCGGGAAGACATCTTTTTCTATGCTCCTGAAACTTTAAAACAGAGGCCATGTCTTCGGGTGTTAAAGATCTGATTTGAACTAGCACTTCCCCATAGGACCTCGCCCCTCAGAAAATATCATCCGAGGGTGAACACTCGTGTTCAAACTTCTTCAACCCATAATTTGACAGATGGGCGCTTACAATTTTCTGAGGATCATACTTTTTATACTCAATAGAGACCAAACTCAAGTCTTCTAAAGTTGCAGCCTCAGCCTTAGCATGTCCAAAATCCAATAAAGAATAAGAGTTTATCCGAACCAGGAAAAATGACCATACCTTCTTTGATGATGCTTTGAGCTCTTTACTCACTCCGCCAATCACTGTTTGTCGGGCAATCTCGCGACAGGACAGCTTGTCAGGAATAAATAGTGGTAGCGCAAACGGGGGAACAGTAGCTCCGAACACTCTAAAATATGAAAACTCTGCTTCTACGTACCAGTCCATGATACCCTTCAGGTTTGCAGCAATGCTATCCGAGATGCGAGGTGGTGAACGACCAAAAATGGCGATGTGCAGGGGCACCATCACCCAGTTGAAAATCTCATAAATAAATTCATTTGCTTTATTTTCCCACAGTTTGTCGTGATATTCATGCACAGTTTGTTCTTGGGTTGGAATCCAAGCCCAATTCATCAAAGGGAAAGGTGTCATGGAGCATATCGCGTCCATGATATATGCAGACATGAAGAATGCGGATGGTCCCCCGGCTGCCTTTTTCTCCTGATACTCTGTGACCCTGTTGAACAAACTATTCGAGAGTATCTTTGCCCAATTAAATGAGCAACCTTCCGCTACCCGAAAGATGAGAGGTACCCACACAATGTAGAAATGTGCAGTATCCTCTCTTCCAAAAAGTCGGCATGTCATCATTGCCACATACATATAATGTGGCTCCAGCGAAGCAATTGAATACACACCCTTGTCATTCGCTCTAAATGTCGCGGGGCGCGAAACCCAATCTTTTATCAAACCAGGCATGGTTTTGTCATATTGTTCGCACTCCTTCTTTTTGAATTCCTCCAGGAATTCAACATTATACGTGTATTCAGCAGCTGCTGGGAGCTTGTACATGGTTTGGATATGGTCTGGTCTGAAAGTTCCTACTGTGGTCTGTTGGTCGCTTATGATAGTCCTGGTGTGTAGGTCTATGTGATCCAATGCCCATTGGATCATGTCATAGTATGGGAGCAACCATGGTCTGGTTTCAACCAGGTGCATTCCCGACTGAACAACTGTCTTGTATTTAGTGTTCAAGTCGTCCTTTACATTATCATTGTCATCGGAGTCTAAATGGTTCACCAATTTAGATTGCATAATATTTGAAACAAACAACCAGTTGGGTACTGAGCCGCCAGTTCGAGGTGAAGTATCTGAGACGTTGTCTGAACCCTGCGACGCAACCTCGACATTCGCTTTCACTGCTCTCCTTGGAGCCATGTCTGAAACTTGTGTTTTCGTTCTTCTGCGATAGACCCGTGTATACATGCATAGACTAGTTCACTCAGAGAAAGGTGAGCTCTGTGCGGATATGAGAAATTTTTAAAATAGAATGAAACTCTCGTATATATTTGAAAACCCTATACCATTTGAAATAAGTCTGTCAAATCGCAAAAGAGAAACAAATTTATTGCATAAATCTGATCTTATTTATTCGTGGATTTACCCTAATTTTTCATTAATGTCATCAATGTTCAGCGGCTTGACAAGCAGTCGGGTTATGGAGAGCAAGTAGTTATCTCATGGAGTGTGCAAACCTCGGTATGCGGGACGTATCTCGTTTAAATTAAAAAAATAAAATCTTAGCAACTTAAATCATTTTCTCTCTTTTCGCTGCATTGTGAATTTTCTTTTCACATTTTGACTCTTCAACTCGTGAGACTACGAGTGCCGATTTTACCTTAATTAACAGTAACTGTGATTTGGCGCATCCTTAATTATATAATTAATTTACTCGCCATATCGCGACTCAGGAATTCGAAGACAGACTTTTGGGAGAATGATATGCCGAGTCGTGATATCGCGATGTGGCGATAATTAGGGCTCGAATTATGAGAAGGAAATCTTAGATTAGGCAATTAATTAATCTCGCTATAATCATGTCGCAACTTCATGAATCGGGGTTTTGGACACCTTAACTTTATGAAAGAAAGTGCCGAGTGGCGATGTGCCGAGAACCAAATTTAACCATGGTTAGTTTTTTACCTTTAGTCCTTGACCAAGGTTATCACAAAAGTTATCGCGTTCTCGACTCTCGGAGCTATAAAAACAAAAACTTAAGTTCGACGAATGCCGAGGCGCGAATTCCCGAAAATGCATACTCATGAGTTAAAAGTTTTACCCTAGTTAATGTTTTGCACGAAAAAACAAAAAACGAATTCGTAGTTTCACGTCTCAAGACTTATGAATTGAAAGATTGAAGTATCCGGCTTGTGATATCCTGAAATAAAACAAAAGAGCAAACATACTTGTGAAAAATGGATCTTTTTTGAAAGTGAAAAAGCATTGCTATCCAGGCAACAAGATTTCAGAGTTTTAAGATTTCAGAAGGAAAAGAAAAACAACTTTAGATCTCAAGTATCAAAAATTGAAAATTGCGCGAGGTGAAAAACAAGGGCGGCTCCAACACCTGCCACTGGAGACTCTTCGGGGTCTCCTTTCCTTCTATCGAGGTTAGCTCTATCGGGGTTTTGAAACCGACAGTGTTCTGGTGGGTTGAATCCTCGATTTCCGATTTCCCCATGCGCTACCTTTACGCGGTAGCCCCTGCTATGGGCTCTACATCATGCGACCATTGACTCATGACCCCGGCCTTTTCCTTTATCAGTGTTCAGGGTTTCGTGAATGTAAATGTGCCAAAACTCTTGACAGTGGAATCCACGATTAACCAATTTCTGATGGACTCCGTTCGTGCTAGCCCTCCGGGCTATAGCCTCCCCATACAACCGCTGCCCATGACCGTGATCAATCCTCCCATCGGGGTTTCTAAATTTGTGATGTCGCGATGCACATGCATTCACAACCCCCATCCCTCTGATTCCCGATGTGATTTTACACTGGCTAGCTCTTCTGGCTCAGCCTCTGGTCCACGTGACCATACTATATGACTTCTACCTTACCCTATCGGGTTTCGGCGGTTTCAATGTCAATGCTCATACGCTCACTGGGTCCCCGATGGGTCCCAGTTGTTGACTTGTCAACAGTCCTTTTTTCTTGTCGCTAAAAATCTGCCACCTGTCCTCCTGACAGTCGGTGTGGGCCCATGCTCCTAGGCCTTATTGGGAAATCGTGTATCGCGATTTTCCAATGCACGAAACCTTTGCTTCCGGGATCTCCGATATCCCGATTCCCGATATGCCGATGTGACTTTTGATTTAACCCTTCACGGTTAAGTCAGGTCCATGTGACCTCTACCCCGTGACCGTAAACAATCGCTCATCGGGGTTTCGGGGTTCGGAGTTTCAAAGTGTATGAATCACTTGTCACCGGGGTTCTTGATTTCCCGATGAACTTCAAACACCGATGGACATGCTCCTTGTCGGGACTTTCCTTGATGGCAGATCTCTACCACGTGTTCCCTAATATGAGCGATACAAATCTTGTCGCGAATTCACAGATTGTGATTCCGTGTGATGAGATTTCTAGGTGCTTGAGAACTCCGATTATCTGATTTTCTACTTTGCAGAATCTTCTGATACATGTCCTTGCTGATGGACGATTCTGAGCACCCGTCAGGATATTGCGGATCGAGATTCCTTGAGGCAATGATTCTATACTCCTACAAATATGATGGTAAAATCCTGATGCCTCTCTGGAACTTCTCCTCCACTCATGAGGACTTAAACCTTGTGCAACTTCTATCAACTCGGACGGTTGACGGGTAATCCCACAGTGATCTTACAACTCACGATCCTCTCAAGTTTAAATTCCTGTGTAGTATTCAAAGGCTTTAAGCCTTGTGCACATTCTCCAGATCTGACGGTTATAAGGGTTCGCCTTCCCTCCCGAATAGATCTGATGGTTCTAACACCATTGGTGTAGAGATTTGTCTCCCTGTGGTCATAGCCCACACTGGCTGTGGTTTCACAACACCGCTATTCCTTTTGAGCTTAATAAAAACTCGTCAAGTGTCCCCTTGACACTTCAGAGCAAACCAGGGTCTGAAATTGGTCCTCCAAACACAATTTCTCCTCTAACCCTCGGTCCAAAGACCACTCAAATGGCCCATCTAGGCTCATTGTCAAAACCTTGGCTCTGATACCACTCTGTAGTGTACCCTTTCACTACTGAGGTTTCCAAACCTCTTAGTTACAATTCTATACATGAATTTTTACATAATTCGTACAGGAATTATAACCACATGCATTTAACACAATTAAACACATTTAAATTACAGAGTGAACATATCTGGTTACTGCTATAATTAAACATTCCATATCATTCAACAGTAACTCATTTACACAGCGGAACACATGATACATAAACAACACAGTCATGCCAATTGTGATAAAACATAATTCAAATACTTATCTTTGAACAGCTGTAGAATTCACCAACCAAGTGCAGGCCTTCCACGAACCTCCCAGCCTTAGACCACATTGTTCATCAGCTCAACAGTGGGTCACCCCCGAGTTGGGACCGAGCTCCACCCCAAGGCAAGGAATCCTAGGCTAGGCTGAGGTTACAGGGAAGATAACACATACACATTACCAGGAAGAAATATCTCCCAGGAATCTCCCACACTCACTGCCCATAGACCCTCATTCCCCACATGCCTGTTCCACCCCAGGAGAGTGCACCTTCTCTGTCACCTGGAAAGTCCTTCAGCTGCCAGTCTCCCTTACCTTGGGTTATAGGAGCAGACCGGATCAGAAGTCTCCGGGCTCTGTAGCAGCTACAGGGTTCCTTCCAGGAGTTCTCTTCTCCCTCTGTTCACTCTCTCACCTGGGGGAGTCGCTCACAGGCCAACAAGCCTCACACAATCCAGTACTACGTGGTCACAACAATCCACTGGAAACACAGAAAATTTCTTCCCAAAATGGTTCAACTGTCATAGGATAACCTCACGGTGATGTTTTCGGAACAGGCTCCATGCACAGGCTAGCTCAGCATTTTCCAAACAACGAAAGGATTCTTCCACTCGAGTTCAACACAGGGATTCCAGTTCAAGAGATGCGCTCCTGGGTTTTCCTAGCACAGACACAGACTCACAGCTTGGGACATGGGTGTACATGGTTCTTTAGACAAACACAAGCTTTACGAATTTCAGAGATGAACCAGGGTAATCTGCAGAGGTCGTACCGGTTCTACGCCCAACGGTTCGGGTCAGAATGGAGGAAGATCTCCCTCCCACGGTTCAGCTCAGTGCTTATATCTGCATGCACCAGGGTTGAGACTTTTCACCCTAGGAACTGCATGCGTACCACAACGTGCATCCCCTTTTGCACGTTCCCTCCCTTGCCAGGATGTTAGGATAAATAGAAATGCACATGTCTCTTTTTAAAGTATTATTTCCCAGGCTTAAGCCCCCTAGGCTTAGAACTCAACCCCTTTTTCCCACCTTTTAGCCCCTAGTTCCTTGCCCACTCTGTGGATGCTCAGTCCCCCATCACTCATTCATCATGGTCGATCTGCACCTGGCGGGTGTTTATATTTTATTAATTGATCTGCATACATACAAGTACTTTAGCAGGCTCTTGGCCTTCAACACTTAGGCTCCCTGGCCTAACAAACACATAAGCCTTCCAGCTTATACAAAACTTGGCTCACCAGCCTATAGAACACATTTACAATTCATTGTATATATCATGATCCGTAACGGGGCTCGGCCTTGGGGACACTACACTCGAAGTCCCAAAGGTTGGAGAAAATCGCGGTTGTCCATTTCCAAGGACACGTCAGCAGATCATCAAATATGGAAGACTAGAATTCTGGGAGGATAGAGGGAAGAAGTGTTCGATCCCTATGAAGTTATGAAGCTCGGAGTTGATCCTAGATTTTTATCAGAGGGGGACACATGGAGGAAGGAGAAGTCCTTCGGCACTTCATTGTTCGGGAGATACAAGGGTTTGCATTGTGTGAATCTCTGGAGTCCCAAAGCCTAAAGTAAATCCAGGCCTTCCATCTATCGAGACGTAGGGGCCATTGATTTGAGTGCTCTGCAAGTTCACTAGTCTGGTGCTCTAGAGGGTCGCAAGTTTTAGGAATCCAGAACTCCCAAAGCCTAGAGTCCTAGAGTTGATCATGGTCATTGGTTGATGGAGAAGTGGAGGCTCGTTGACCTGTGGTATGTGTTTTTGTGAGTTCGGCGCTCCGATAGAACTGTGGAGTGGCACCTCAAAAACCCTTGAAGCCAGAAATCATGAAGATCATGTCATCCATTGATCAGATTGGAGAATAGGATTCGTCCAATCTACTTCGAAGTTCGGTACTCCGGGAGCATTTTGTGTTGGAATGGGCAGACTTGTCGAATCCTGGATTTTTAAAATTGATCTTCATTGTTGATTTATATGGATGTTTTGGGTCGTCAATCCCTATTATGGTTTGGCGCTCCATTAATAACGTGTTCAGAAGGATTGGAGATTTGTTATGTTAAGATTCCTGAAGTGGGATAGCTCCGAAGTCCTAAATTCTTCAGAGACTTGAGGATTAGTCCACAGTTTTAGCCCACGGTTCCCAAGTAGGATTTTCTCATGTTTGAGGACCCCTGAAGAGCGGATTCTTCATTCAGGAAAGAAAATTCAAGGCCTGTGTAGTGAATTTGAGGGATTAGAAAGAGCCTGTGAGTTGATTCAACTCTCGAAGTGAACGATCCTTAAACCGGGAGGTCACGTTGGATCTAAGAGTCGGAGGGGGTCTGCATCAAGTGGTATCAGAGCCCGAATTAAGATCTATAAGAGAAGAAGACAGCTTGGAACCATGCCGCCAAGAAGATGCAGAGACAGAACTATAGAAAATCCAACCATGGAAGAAGAAATGAGGCAAATCCGTGTGAGATTGGATGCCATGGAGACACCACATAGGAGAGCACCTAATGTTGGTCACATCAACAAAGCCGAGAGTGAAGAAATGGAAGTAGAAGGAGTTGCAGGAGAAGACACTACAGAGGAATGCTTGTTGAGAGCGGTTGTAAAAATGGGAGCAAGAGAAAAAATAGAAGTCTCGATGTATGAAGGCAATTTGGATGTTGAGGAGTTGTTGGATTGGATAAGGGCCTTATACAAGTACTTTGATTATGAGTAGATCGATGATGAGAATAATGTGAAACATGTTGTTACCAGACTGAAGGGACATGCAACACTATGGTGGGATGAACTACAAGCAGACAGAAGACACAAAGGTAAGAAAAAAATAAAAAAATTGGGACAATGTGGTAGCTAAATTGAAATCTAATTTCATACCTAAATACTCCCAGATCAATCTATTGAGGAGGTTGCAGAACTTGAGATAGAAGGGCTTATCAGTGAAGGAGTACACTGAATGATTTTAGAGATTGAACATCAAAGAAGGACAAAGAGAGAACGATGAAGAGAAAACTTCCATGTACATACATGGCCTGAGGTATGAAATCCAAGATGAGATCAGTATAATGACTATGAGAACAGTGGAGGATTCTTATCAAGTAGCCTTGAAAGTTGAGGAGAAGTTGTCCATAAAACAAATCCAACGGAGAAGAGGAAGAATATTGACCAAAGAGAAGGAACCGCTCGAGAGAAGTTCTGGAAGGCAGGAGAATAAGTTGGTATCTTTGAAAACCAAGTGACTAGAGGAGAAAACTCTAGGGGTGGAAAATATGGTGGAAGAAACTATTTCCCCAGGGGAAGAGAAAGAGCTAGAGGTGGAGAAGTAAAATTCTATGCCTGTGGAAAGACAAGACATATGTCTTGGGAATGTCTCGAGAGAAAGAATGCATGAGCTAAAGAAGCTCACATTTCTGAAGCTCAAAGGTGGAATGTTGAAGCAGAAGCAATAGAAGAAGGGAAGTCCTTCATGATGAGGAAGGTTCTCTTAAAACCAGAGAAA
The DNA here is from genome assembly GCA_900067695.1 of Picea abies. NCBI lineage: Eukaryota > Viridiplantae > Streptophyta > Pinopsida > Pinales > Pinaceae > Picea > Picea abies. Next base: position 7,998 of record CBVK0100145882.1, on the reverse strand, counting down.
GAAGAAAAAGATTCATTTCAGAGAAACAATTTGTTTAGGACTGCTCGCAAGACCAAGGACAGGGTATGCAAGGTGATTATAGACAGTGGAAGTACTGATAACTTGGTATCCACAGAAATGGTGGAAAAATTGGAGTTGGAAACAAATTCACATCCAAACATGTACAAGGTATCGTGGCTGCAAAAGGGACACCAAGTGATGGTAATTCGACGATGTAAGGTCGAATTTAAGATTGGTGGATATAGAGATGAAATTCTGTGTGATTTCATACCCATGGATGTTTTCCATGTTTTGTTGGGGAGATCATGGCAATATGACAAAAATTTCATACATGATGGGAGAAAAAATACTTACACCCTTGAGAAGAATGGTTGTACGCATATGTTGTTGGAAATAGAAGATAAGGAAGTGAAGGAAGAAGCTAGTTTGAGTATACTTCTCATGAGTAGGAAGGAATCTTTGAAGGAAGAAGAAGATCCCTAGTATTGTAGTCTGACGATAGGAGAGATCAGTATATCTCTTGAAATGAGTTTTAAAAATGCTCATTCTTGTGGGGAAGTGATGCAGAAGACATCCCAGGAAGAGGTAAAAGAACCAGAGATGTTTGAAACTAAAATTTTGTGTGTGGTAGCAGGTGCAATAGAAAGATGGTCATTGGGCATAATCCAAGCTCTGTTCAAGGAGAAAATAAGGAAGAAGAGGCCTGCATAGTTGTGATCCAGAGAAATGTCCCAAAGGAGCATTTAGATTCAGCACTCATTCAATGGGAGAAGGAATTAGAGATGCTAGAAGAATGGTTAAACCATCCAAAGGTAGAACAATATTACTATAGGGATGCAGTCTTGAAGGATAACAAAGGGGACCTTCAGGAAAGAAAATGTCCTCAAGAAGTAAAGTAGAAGGATGAGAAACAAATGGGTAGCATCAGTAGAAACCTGCAAAAAAGTGATTATCAGGAGAGTGATAGAGAGTTGCAGAGAAAGAACCTGTCAAAGGATGAGATGGACAGGGAAAATATGAAGTTGAGAGGGTTGATAGAATGATCAACCAAGGAGACCAAAGAAGAATGTAGTAATACAGTAGGTGAATCCCTGCAATGTGTGATTTGGAGACCAGGAGAAAAGCCTGCAACAATAGGATAATAGGAACAACAACAAGGGAAAGAGGCAACGAGAAAATCCCAATTTAAGGTTTGGGACCCAGGAGGACTTCAACTGTAGTAGCAATAGGGCCATGAGCAGGAGCTCGTGATTTTCTCAGCTGAGGAGTATGATCCAGGAGCACCATCATCATTATTGAAGAGGTCGAGTGGAGGACAACTCAGCACCTGGCGCATGCGTTTCAAATCATATTTGATCCCAAGGAGGGCACGTCATTTTGATATTTTGAAAATATTGTAATTAAGGATATTTTAATGTTTGGAGGCTTGATCCATTTCAGGAGATTGTAGGAGATTTTATTTTCCTTAATACAAGATAAGATTGAATAGATATGGAGCATCAACTCATATCTGAATGTAAATACCATTTATTATAATAGGGTTAAGTAAGAGAATGTCTTAACTATGACATGATAGCATTAAGGTAGGTTGGAGGGAAGGCTTGAGAAGCCACTCCATGTATATTTATATGTCTTGTGTGCCCAAATGAGGTCGTTGATCATTATCTTAGATAGTTGTTGAATTTTATTTGTATTTTTCTGCTATCCATTGTAGAGAGCTACAGAGAGTTGTATGAATCCATGTACATATTGGTTTAAGGAATACAAATAGAGAGGTTTGATTCCAAATGTGTGGTGTTCTCTATTTCTAAGTTCATTGGGTACATGTGATGTTTATTTATGCTCTCTATGTTTTATGTGTTTCATATGCATGAGTATGCTTTTCATGGTTAAGTGTGGAAACCTTTGATATTTCTGTAAGTTTCAATTGTTTCTCTTCTAAGAGTTCTAGTGCAAGGAGTGCATAGTTCCCACAAGGAGTGTTTAGGCTGAGTCAATATTGAATTAGAAGCTAAGAAGAGGTAGCATGAAACTTTACAGTCAGAGTGAAAGTAGTGCATAGTTGCTCAGTGGAGAGTAGAGTTCGGAGAAGACCAATGCAAGGCATGCGTCAGGCCAACACTTTGTATAAGTGTTGAGGAAGTCTCAGAAGAGATGAGGGAAAGGAGTGCGTACGTGAGGTTTTCACAAAAATATCTAAGTCCAAACTTTCCTGAAGTCCAAAGGATGCAAGGAGTGCACTAGAGATCTGAGATACCTCAAATATTTAAAAGCTCATAAAAGATAGCTTTGAAATCCTTAAGGAGGGGGAAGTTTACTTGTTTTAAGTGTCAAGTGGATGAGATCCGTTCGGGAGGATCTAGGATCTTTCATCATCATCTGAATTGGAGAAGTAGCACGGGTTTTATCCCTATGATTCGCCAATACTTCATGTTCGAGAGAAGTTGTGGATCGAACCCAAAGGAGGATTCATCAAGGATCGAAGACCAACAGATGAGATCCATTTGGGGATCACGAGAGAGTTGAGATCCGTCAAATATAAAGGAAATGTGCAAGGGATAACCCTTGAATTCCTTCGAACTTAGTGTGATTGGGAGATTTTGAGTGTGGAAAAATTGGGATCCCCGAAGTCCTGGAGGCCGGAGAAAATTGCGGTCATCCATGTCCAAGGACACACATCAACATATTGCCGACTCTGGAAGAATAGAAGTCTGGGAGAATAGAGGGAAGAAGTGTTTGATCCCTCCAAAGCTCTGAAGCCTACAATTGATCCTAGTCATAGATCAAAGGGGTACACGTAGAGGAAGGAGTAGTTCTTCAACACTTTTATTTTGGGGATATACAAGGGTTCTGGTTGTGTGAATATCAGGAGTCCCAAAGCTCGAAGTAAATCTAGGTCGCCCATATATCGTGAAATAGGAGTTGTTGATTTGAGTCCTCCGCAAGTTCGCTAGTCCAGTGCTCCGGAGGGTTTCAAGTGTTATACATCCGGAACTTCTGAAGCCCAGAGTCCCATAGTGGATTATGGTCATTGGCTGATAGAGAAGCAGGGGCTCATTGATCTATGGTCTATGTGTTCATTGGTCCGATGCTCCGGCATAAATGTGGAGTGGTGCTATGAAAACCCCTGAATCCAGAAACCATGAATCTCATATCATTCGTTGATCTCATTAGAGAATAGGATCCATATGATCTACTTTGGATTTCAGCACTCCGAGATCATTCTGTGTTGGAACAAGAAGACGTGTCGAAGCTCAGATTTCTGAAATTGATCTTTGCCATTGATTTGTGCGGACATTGTGGGTCATTGATCCCTATTGTGGTTCAACACTCTGTTAATAAGGTGTTCGGAAGGATTGGATATTTTTTATGTTAAGATTCCTGAAGTGGGATAGCTACGTAGTCTTGAATTCTTTAGAGACTTGAGGAAAAGTCCACGATTTTGGACCAGGGTTCCCGAGTAGGATTTTCTCTTGTCTGGGGACCCCTGAAGAGCAGATTTTGCATTTGAGTAAGAGAATTCAAGGCCTATGTAGTGAATTTGAGGGCTCAAAAAGAGCGTGTGAGTTGATTCATCTCCTGAAGTGAACGATCCTTATACTGGGAGGTCGCGAGGTCTCTAGGAGTGGGAGGGGTTCTACATCACAAGGGTTACAAGGGTGTCCAATAATGTGTTCTTAAGTACCACTTGTATTTCTTGCATGTATGATTATAATTACCACTTCTATCCATCTATCAGGAGAGAGAATCAACAATGAAGAAGCATATCGAATCAATGAAGATGTGTCAGTGTCCATTCAGTAATTGGAGCATGTGAAAGTCACAGATTGAGGTGTCATGTGGTAGCCTAGTCAGCAGAGACACATGGATATTTTATGTCAGTGGGTCCACATGGTTTAGTGACACATCATATCGGATCGAATCTTAGTAATGTGTGGAATTTGAAACCTTTCGGTGATCTGGTGACGGTGAATGTCAAGACGATGTCAGGCTCCAGCTGGCCCATGCTTTGCATTGAATTAGATTAATAAAAATCAAGATCCATAATAACACCATGATATCAACGACGATAGATTTCTTTTTTATTGAACATTTATCGTTTCATTGATCAACAAATGATATTATTTCATCCACTAGATTAGGAGAGTAAGGAGCAAGTTCAAAAGTATTTGGGTAGTCTGGTGGTCCAAAACCCAGTGAGCACTTAGATAGGTAACCCTTGGTACTAGTGTATGGTTGCATGTGAATTATTTCTTGGAGTTTAAGCACTCAAGGGGATAGGATCGGGGTTCAATCGCTTGGTCTCATAGAGGATTTTCACCGAGGGTGAGTTCTATGAGATAAGCACTGAGAATACTAGTGAAAGAACATAGTGTTACAAAGCTCTATTAAAGGAGGAAATTTTGGGCCCGTATAAGAGTTGAGTACAACTCAAGATATAAGAGTTGTGCAGAGATTCATATCATAACTCTGCACTTGTTGGTATTGATATCCCTAAGTGGGTCTTCATCAATTGGTATCAAAGAGATTTAAATTATCTTTGGAACTATGTAAGGAGTATAGAGTAAAAGATAAGTTCAACAACAAAATAACTTATAGATTGTATATATAAAAAAAAAAAAATATGAGAAGATTTAGAGGGGAGCATGCACAAAGGGATGTAAGAGAAATTTGTGACAAAGAGTTTTCCATTCAAGTAAAATGAATTTAGAGGACAAGATCATGTATAGATATTACAAGTATTGAGTCTAGTAATGTTTTAATTATCTTTGGTTATAAGGATTGTGATTTCAAGTAGCAAAGAAGGATTGGTAGCAACATTATAGATAGTGGGGTTGTGACAAAGGGAGAGAAGAGCTCTCAATTCAAGGAGAATATTGTGGCAGAAACTTGCATCAATGGACATTGTAGAGACTTCCAACTAAGGATTGGAAGTGAGGAGGACAAGTGGATGTTATCAAAGGAAAGTGAGAAAATGTGCAGAAGTCAAATGTGAGCAGAGGAAGCTCAAGAGGGTTCTAAGAGACAGAACTAATTATATGAAAAGGCCATAGATAAGAGGAATCTTGGTGAGGTATTAAGTAGAAAATGAGTATATTTTCTACAGAGGCTTGATATAACTCATAGTGAGAAAGGATATGTTCACAAAGGTAGAGATGAAAATGACTAATTATGGTCATTATAGAGGTTCAGGAAGAATCCACAACATAGGAAAGGAGGATTCCAAAGAAATTGGCATAAACAGGATGAGTCAAGAGGATATTGACAGAGGATTGGATGAGTTAATAGAACAACTCAGTTACATTAAATAACTACTACAAAAGAGGATTGAGGAAAACTAGATACAAGGATGGAATGTAAAGAAGAGATTCAAGTGGCCTCTAATGTAATTATTTGTAAGAAAGTTGAGGAGAAGTTTGATGATTTTAAGCACGAGGTGAGTACTTTGTTGAAGAGGAGCTAAGTTCAAGAAGAGATCACTTGTAGGGGAAGGATTTCACTTATGTAAACCTGAGCAAGGATTATTCCTTGATGAGGATGATGAGGAAGAAGAGAGACTTGTTGAGATTCTCATGTGCTATGTGGAGAGTTCATATCAGCATGAGGCTAGAAAGCCTTATGTTTTTTAAATAGACAATTTGTGTATGTTTTCAGGTACTGAAGAAGGAGAAGGTAGATAGATTTATAATTATATCATAGAGAGGGAGAAGACAACATTGTCTCATGACGATGATGTGTACCTAGATCACTTTTTATCAAGTGATGTAGATATGGAGAAGTTTGGTGTTGCAGAGAACAAGGAATAATTTAAAGGACAACACTTTGATATAGTGCTCACTGACTTTGATGAAGAACCGAATATGCTTGAGGATTGGTTGATCAATCCTAGGATTGATAAGGGAGATTGCATAATTGAGAGTAAGAATCCTAAAGATATAATTCATTTTTTTGCAGAGGAGTTTAATATCTCAAATACTTTGAGATAGATATATGAAGAAGAGTAAATGCAACAAATAGTCAGGAACACCAACAAACAAAAAAATTCAACAAGAAGTTTGCAGCAATATGTACCATATAGAGGATAGATTGGATATGGATATTGAAGAAATGAGGATGTTGATGGTGAAGATGTCTCGGAGAAGACATATGAAAGTATTTAATATTTACATCAGTAGATCAAATGGATAGTTGTAGGAAACAACAATGAAGCAAGATAGTTACGCAAGTAAGCAACATCATAAAGTTTGGGATTCAGGAGGAATTCAACAAATGAAGACTCATAACTAGGTGATCATGAAAATTTTTAACCTTGGGAGTCTGATGCAGGAGAATTTCACCTCCAAGATAAACCTTGTTGATTAGACCTAGGGGTCTTTAAAAATACTAAGGGAGTTGGTTCCCTAAGCTTGAATTAATGTAATTTCAAATGTTTTAGTGGATTCTAGAAGGACAGGGTTTTTTTTTCCTTATTCAAAGTATAAATGATTAATTGAGAAATTCATTGAGATTAGGTATATTAGCATATGCATAAAGGATTTGATTGTAAAGAAAGAGAGTGTTATTATAGTTATTGGTGATATGGAAGAAGAACTTCCATGATTAATATTGTAAGATTACATGCAATCAAAGTAGACAGTGGATGTGTGTCTCAAGACAAAGAGTGAGGAATTGAGTTTGTAAGAGGTCGAGTGTGGATGACAAGATAATTGAAGGAAAACATAATGTAAAACTAGGACAAGAGAAGGCGAGAATAGCCTTATGTATTTATGTACAAATTTGTATAATGAATCTATATTTTTCATCTCGTGTCTTTGCATATAATTGGATGAAGTTTTGAACCTGTAAATTTGTATTCCTTTATGTATTAGAATTATTTAAATGTGGCATGTGCAGAAAAAGTGAGTGTTTGTAGGTTTTCATGTGCATTTTATAGAAAAATACACAACAACCATTGATCGTTTCACTATAAGTACCAACGATCTAGATCACACCAAGCATTATAATAGGGGAAGAAAGTGTAACCGTTGGATCAAGACTGGGATAAGAATCATGTGTAGAGTGGAGATGTGATCTGAGTCATCAGATCCTCATCAGAGATATCCATGATTGCATATATCACTAGATCAGAAGTAGATGAGAGAGCGTGAAGTTAGAAAGTTATGATATCCAACTGTCCGGTGACGAAATCCTATCTGACCATTGGATCCAGAGACAGATCGACAATTGACAATTAATATCCGTGATGAAAGTGTGAAGAAATTAAAGGAGATTCTTAACCATTTGATATAGATCTATATCAATGGTCCCCATTCCTTTGGATCTCATCCATCGAGACAAACATGAAAAGGTGGAGTTCATAACCTCTGATGTTGTGATTCCGACATACATGTCATTTATCCACCAAGGAAGAAAGATCAATGGTGATTTGAGGCACAATGGAAGCATGGAGAAACAATATCTAGCCATCCATCAAGAGAGAGAATTGACAAAGAAGAAGAAGAAGATCATATCAATGAATATGTGTCAGAGTCCATTCAATAATTGGAGCATGTGAAAGTCACAAATTGAGGTGACACGTGGTAGCCTAGTCAGCAGAGACACATGGAGATTCCATGTCAGTGGGTCCACGTGGTGTAGTTCCAAGTAATACTCAATTATGTCTTAGTAATGCGTCGAATTTGAAACCTTATGGTGGTTAGGTGATGGTGAACGCCAAGCTCCTGTTAGAGTATAGAAGATGGTGTGCTCATTTTACCATTGACGATACCCTCGTCACCCAACCATGGGCCGAAGCCTCCCTCCGAGCACCTTAACCTTGACTGAGAATTCCTCCGACTAGATAGCCAAACAAAGAGTAGCGCATCAATCCCCAAGGATAGCACATCACAAAAGCTGATCAGATAGTCCCAAACCCTAGTCAAGAGATATCCAAGCCAATACTGAAACTAGTTGTTGCTGCAGCTGCACTTGCAACCCTCCTCCAAACCTGCGCACCAG
>CBVK0100145877.1:0-14257 GCA_900067695.1 Picea abies | reverse complement strand
GATTTCTTCTCTTTCAACCTCTAGGAAATTTACCAAGTGCTAACACAGTCATTCAATCTTAGGGAACTATTGTTATGATTATTTCCTTGGGAATCACATTGTTGAGATTTCTTCTTATGTAGAATCAAACACACAATCTGAAATTATTCATTGCACTCAAATTGTTGAGCCTCACTGTAATATATTATATAGGAATGACACTAATCCTGATGTACATCCTAGTATAGTATATAGGGATAAGTTATAAGTGTATTCTAATTTTACTAACCCTAATAATTTAGAAAATAAAACAAAAATCTAAGTCCATAACTAAACCTAAAGGTGATCCTAGCATGTGGACTTTATTTTTTGATGGATCCAAGTCTCTTGAAGGTACAAGTGATGGATTCATACTGAAGTATCCTAATGGAAAGAAAACATTATTTGCATGAAGACTTTAGTTCCAATGCACAAACAATATTGTGGAATATAAATCTCTTCTACAATGATTGAAAAAGGCAGTAGACATGAAAGCAAGGAAAATAAAGGTATTTGGTTATTCTGAAATTGTAATCAGACAAGTAAGAAACACTATTCATTTCCTTTCAAGTGACCTCAAACATTACCAACAAGAGATATGGGACTTGATCAAACACTTTGATGCATTTAAGAACAATCATGTTCTTAGTTCATTAAATTATGATGGTGATTTACTAGATAATGTTGCATCTAAGTTAATTCCATCAAACGGAATACTGTTTGATACTTTTAATGTGGAATTATTGTACAGGCCTTCAATTCCCAGCAACATAACAAACTAGAAAGTATTTGATGATGACTAGCGGATCTTAAGTTTTTTACATCTTGAAGACAACTTCAAAGATTTTGTCATAGATGAAGGGCAACATGATCAAGATATGAATCTTGTTTTTCGTAACCCAACAAATCAGAAAATGTAAGGTAAATAAAATCCAATTAAAAAAATCCCCAAAAATGTGGTGAGGCTTGAGAAGCTCTATGATATTCAATACAAGTTCAAGAAAGTGACCAGCTACAAAACAAACAGTTCAACTATGCAGTTTGAAGTAATAAAACTTGGAACAAGCAGCCTACCACAAAAGATCAACCTTAGAAAGAATTGTTCACCAATTAAAAAACAAGCATTCATCAAGTTATTTAATGAATACAAAGAATATTTTATTGGACATGTGATGACCTAAAGACGTATTATACAAATATCATCGAACATATAAACCCCATGAAGCTTTAAACAAATCTTTTTCAACAAAAGTTGAGGAAGATGCATCCACACATAGAACCTCGAGTAAAGGATGAATTGAACAAGCTATTGGAAGCAAGGATAATATTCCCAGTCTGACACACCCAATGGATTTCTAATCTTGTTCATGTAAGGAAAAATAATGGGGACATAATACTATGTGTCAATTTTTGAAACTTGAACAAGGCCTCAGAGAAGGAAAATTATCCTTTGTTTCCCATGGAACAAATCCTACAATGTGTCTCTAGTTTTGAAATGCTTTCATTATTAGACAATTTTCTACTTACAATCAAGTTCTAGTTTCCCGTGACGACTAGTTGAAAACTCCTTTCTAAACCAAATGGGGAACCTATGCCTATAAGAAAATACCATTTGGACTAATAAATGCAAAGGAAAAATTCCTAATATCCATGGACATTGCATTCATATGAATAATTGGTGACTGTGTGGTGGTATATATTTATGATGTCACTATCTTCTCCAAAGACAAAAAATATCATATAGCCCAGTTGAGAAAAACATTTGACAGATGTAGAAGGTATGGAATTTCCCTCAATCTAAAGAAATTTATTTATGTAGTCGATGAAGGAAAATTATTGGGATTTTTCATATCTAAACGTGGTATGATGATAGAACTTGAAATAACTAAATATATCTCAAAGATTCCTTTTTCCCACAACAAAAATTCCATGCAATCATTTCTTAGGAAAATAAATTTTGTAAGAAGGTTTTTCCCAAGTTTTGTTGAAACTATCAAGCCTCTTCAGAATATGATAAAGAAAAATGCATATTACAAATGGGGACCTAAGGAAAAAGAATCAGTTGTAAAGATCAAGGAAGATATAGCTCATGCCCCTAAATTGATGAGTCCACATTTTTCTAAAGATTTCATAATTTACACCTTCACTTCTGACATCACATTTGTAGTTGTCCTCACATGAAAAAATGACCCGAGGGAATGAATTCCCAATTACCTTTATGAGTTTTTGTATACAAGGAGAATAACTTGATTATAAATAAGTAGACAAGAAATCCTATGCAGTTTTTAAGGCTATCAAGAATTTCAGACCCTACCTACTCAAATCCAATGCCAAAGTGATAGTACCTTACCCTGCAGTGAGAAACCTCTTGGTGTAGAGAGATTTGTGAGAAAAAAGAGATAATTGGATGATAGTATTATAAGAATATGATCTATACATAAGTCCTAGTAATTTTTTGAAAGGACAAGGACTCTACAGGTTGGGAGTTCAATCAACAAAATCTAAAGTTGATGAAGACCAACTTTATCAATATCAAAGTCTACTAGAAAAAGAAGTATGTTACATCTTTGTAAATACCGACCCATGGTATTATGAAATTAAATATTGTTTGAATCATGGTTCATATTCACAACACATTGAACCAAATAAAAAGAAAATCAGATCAATATCACATTGCCCAGGGGATATTATTCAGAAATAATTATGATGGTGTTTTCCTAAGATGTTTGGAAAAGGAAGATGCAGAAAATGTCCTTTCTGAACTACATGATGCTATGGTTGGAGGAAACTTTGGGGAGACACCACTTCACACAAAACACTTAGTGTAGGTTATTATTGTCCTACTCTATTCAAGGATTCACATGCATATGCAAGAATATGTCAAGAATTCCAAAATTCAGCTACAAGGGAAACAAATCCTACTTTTCCTTTGCAACCAATTACAATTGAATGCCCATTTTAGCAATGGGGTTTGGATGTGATTGGAGAAATAAACCCTAACTCGTCTTAGATACACAAATTATGATGGTGTTTTCCTAAGATGTTTGGAAAAGGAAGATGCAGAAAATGTCCTTTCTGAACTACATGATGCTATGGTTGGAGGAAACTTTGGGGAGACACCACTTCACACAAAACACTTAGTGTAGGTTATTATTGTCCTACTCTATTCAAGGATTCACATGCATATGCAAGAATATGTCAAGAATTCCAAAATTCAGCTACAAGGGAAACAAATCCTACTTTTCCTTTGCAACCAATTACAATTGAATGCCCATTTTAGCAATGGGGTTTGGATGTGATTGGAGAAATAAACCCTAACTCGTCTTAGATACACAATTACATACTGAATTCAATAGATCATTTAATTAGGTGGACTGAAGCAATCCCTCTCAAGGTGGTGAATGAAAATCAGGTGATATCTTTCCTTAGATCCCATATCATAACTAGGTTTGGCATTCCACATTTTTTAGTATTTGACAATGCAAAATATTTTTCTTCATTGAAAGTAACTGAATATGCTCTTGAAAATAACATTAAAATTAAATACTCATCTAATTACTATCCTCAAGGTAATGGGCTAGAAGAATCCACAAATAAAAATTTGATCAAAATTATGAAAATGATTGTAACCAAACACCAAAGGAATTAGCATCTATTCCTCCCTAATGCTTTGTGGGAAGATTGAGTAACACCTAATTATTCCCTGGAAAGTTCTCCTTTCTTCATGGTATATGGACATGAAGCTATATTACACACTCATGCTTTCCTACCCTCATTGCATATATTACACACTCATGCTTTCCTACCCTCATTGCATCTAGTTCAATCTGTCCAAGCCAAGGAATTCCTAGTAATGAAACAAACACTGAACATGCTCCTTAAATTACAAGAAGAAAGAGAGAAATCTAAAAAGATATTAGTGCAACATCAAGAAATAATAAAAATATGGTTTGATACAAACTCTATGGAAAATAAACATTTTCAATATGGTGATCTAGTTATTAAATGGGATAAGGATGATTAGATAAAATGAAATCACACCAATTTCTAGAAATTGTGGCTAGGTCCCTATCAAATTCACGAAAAAATTTGGATCAAGAACTTTTACACTCAAGACATTGGAGGGGGACATGGAGAAGCTCTTTGTCAATGGTCAAATGCTTAAAACATACTTATTTGAATCACCCTTGGTGATGTAGCCTTGTACATACTAGGTTTCCTTATTGTTTTCATTTCCCCTTTTGAGTTTTGCTAATGTTTTTAAAACAATTTTTTTCTTTTCATTTTCTGATTTAGACTTTTCATTGATTGTAAATAAGATCTATGCTAATCATTATTCAATACCCATGCACAATTTATAATAAGAAATTGGGATTGTATAGTATAATTAAATCTTAGCACCTATGTGAGTATCTTTTCAAGTACCCAGAAGTGAGAAGGATACATTTCATCATTACCTAGAGTACTTAAAAGACAAATGATGGTTATATTGAAAGAGAATAATTGGTTTAGATATGTTTTGAAGAGAAAACCTTAGTTTATTGGAATAAATATTCATAGTCCTAATGACAGGTTGTTTGCAGTTGTATAATCACTCTCATACAAGAGCTTATTGGTTTTCAAAGGTTAAAGAAATGTGACAGTAACATATTTATTTTGGATAATATTTGTGAAATGTCTCCCACTTCCCATGAATATAAAGAATATATCAGAGTATTCTAAGAATGGACCCATAAGGACAAGGTGATAATTGAGGCTACAATATCAAAGAAACTATTGTATCACCTTGCTTCCTAAAACAACCATGTTGCAAAAGCAATACATAATTACAAATATTAAGGGTGAATGCAAAATCAAAATCACAAGGAAGTTGAAAGCATTGTTAATGATGTGGGAAGTACAAGTAAACCTGTCGAGGCTATGGATTCTCACTGGAAGTGGGGCCATTCTTGTATGATACCAAGGAAACCTCTTTGGGGCTATGGATGCTCACTGGCAGAAAACCAATGATGGGAAAAGAGAGACAAGGAACACACATCATCCTATAAATAGTCAGGATTACTCCTTTATGGTGTCTTAGTCTCCTAGGATTTATGTGTATGAAATAAGTTAATGAACCAATCCCTTAACATTTCACATGAATTATTCAAGATATCATCTTGGTTGTCCAACCTTCTCATTTTTCAGTAAAGGATTAATGATGTGGGATCCATGGTGTAGGCACATCTATAAAAATTTTAGATTGAAAAAGGGACAAGGTAATATAATATGAGGGTCTTGGTACCCCCTAGGACTAGGGGTAAGTAAGGAGATCATGTCTCAAGGCCCATAGGTATCATACATCGAGTTTCAAGAGCCATATTGACTAGTATAGCCTTGTAGGGCCCTTCCTATATTGACTTGCACCATCAATCATCACCAATAGGAGAGTGGCATCCATTACACCGGCTTGGACCTAGAGGACAACGAGTATTTCCTCATGAGTTAATAATTTTGGTTTCATGGTAAGTGTCACTTTAATAATTGAAGCATTTGAATATGTTGCAAAGAATCCTTTATTGATTATAGAAACTTTTCTTGGAATTTATATATTTTTCATTATTTAACCTTGGTGGGTGTCATTACATCCTATTAAGTCGATCACCCTCGGGAATGGGGTTCTATTGGGGGTTTCCTTGAAGAGTCAGTGTACCTTTCCCAATCATACCTATCACTTTCCATGCTTCTTCCATTTTTTCTCTTCGTATTTTGGGTTTTTGGGTGCACTGACCCAAGAAGGGATTGTACCTCATTTCATGGGAAGAAGGGGTTGAAAGTCTAGAGGGGAATGTAGCTGGAAAAATAAAAAATCCAATCATAAACCTTCCATATGCTTGCCCTAGGATCCCAAAAAAAATGAAACACTTCTCAAAAAAATGAGGGACCTTTAAAATAAACAACTAATTAATCAATCACGCCAACCAAGGTAGATCATATGTGGTCTATGCATTTCATTTTCAGTGCCCCTTATTGTATTCAACTTGGAAAAGAATGATAACTAAGATAGAGTGCATGTGGGCTATATATTTTCCTTTTTATTGCCTCTTATTGTCTACAACTTGGAAACAATCTGATAAATTAATGGCAAATAAATGGGCTTGGAAAAATGTTGTATCGTGAATGAAGGGAAACACGCCCTCTACAAAGGCATCCATAATTGAGACAACATGAGCCCTTATATGTCATGAACCCCATTCGTATAAGTCTTACCCCATTCCACCCCATAGTTACACATGACTTAGATAGGTTTCATGCAGGAAACACCTTGGACTTGGGGATTAACTGACCCAATAGTATGCCTAGGCACGTCTCCCACACCTAAATTTGACAAATTGTATATGATATTTGAGCATTTTCTTAGTTTGAAAGGGGTGTTTGATGCACATGTATTTTTGGTTCCATTATTAGCTGTGGCTTACTTGGAATGATTCTTGTGACTTATGGATGCTTGGAGGACGCATATGTTTGTATTTACAGGACCTTTCCCATTGGACAGGTACTCATGAGGAGATGACATTCTTTGGACATTCATGGGGGATTTGGAAAAAAACCCATGTTTGGGTCAAGCTTGTGGCCACAATTTTCACTTTGAGGAAGTAATTTGTTGCACTTTGGGCACTTTGACATGGATATGAGATGATCTCCCACCTCTCTCCACCTGGACGCCAACCTTTGGAGGCGTAGAAATCACCTACCTACCCCATGAATTCACCATTAAGAGGGCTAGGGATTTATGGAGGAGGACACATGCAACCTTGTTTTGGAAATTGATGGCATGATATGGCCTTTGGATACTTAATGTTCCACCAAAAAACTTCAATGTTTCCTTCTTGTAGCTCAACGTCACCCTAAAGAGGGATGACATCACCCTTATGGGGTTTATTTTCGTGCAAAAATGAATTTTGTAATTTGTAAAGGGAAAATTATGAGGTTGGCCCTCTCTATATTTTAAATTTGACTTTAAAAGTGGACAAATATGGTTTGCAAGGCCTCATATAAATATAGTCCTTCCCATTTTAATTTTTCATCAAGATGTTTCCTCACACAAGAGGATTAGGTCTGAAATTTTTTTCATCTTTCGATTACTTGCACTCTGTTACTCATGCGCTAGGCTTGGAGGAGCATTTTTTGGATATCTCTTGGCTTATTCTTGGTGAAAAATATACAATTAGGGTTTTTTCTTGATTATTCTTGGTAAAGTAAGTAAAATTTGCAATTTTCATTTCATGCATTGAATGTTATGGTAAGTTTTACTTGTTCATATTGAAGATTAAGAGATTTATTGCTTAAAACCCAAGGAAAGGAGCCTAAGGTGTTTCCTCCTCTCTCTAGATCATTCCATTTATTAAGTTGTTGAGAGAATATTGTCTAGAGTAGGATTCTAAATCCCTAAAGTGATATCACTTTAGGATTCTTGTTCTAGAAACTTATTGCGATATATTTCAAGAGTCTAAGGAAGAATAAGAATTTGCTAGATCCAAAAATATCTTGTTCTCTAGAACAATTCATCTTTTGAGTCTTGAAACTTCAGACCCTAAAGTGCTAGCACCTCAAGCTTCATCTCATCATCCTTATGAAACTATTATCATCATTATTTTTCCAAGTTATATTACTTATGTAATTGACTCCATATCCCAAAAGGCACTAGTTCACTTGATCTCTTGTGAAGGAATTGATCAAACAACTCTCAAACTTTATTGTCTAATACTTTTACTAACCTTTTCTAACCCTAGCTTAGCTTAATTTACTAATTGAGTTTTTTTGTTGAAAATATTTTCTACAACCATCCTAATTGCTATAATTTTTTGCATAACTCACTCTAATTGCTCACTGACATACTCATAAATTTATTGGGATAAGTGCTAATTGATCTTCTTGATAAATGTTATATTTTCACTATCATTTCTTGCAATTATGAGTTGAATTTATTTTGGCTCTTAAAAAATACTATTGGTTGTTATAAACCATCATATTCCTGCAATTTTACTTCATCCACCATACATCTATGTTATCTATTTTATATTGAGTTTTTTTTATCATGTTGGTACTCGGAAAGTTTTATCTATACATGATGTATTGTTCTTGTTCCATGCAGCTACATATAACTCTTCTTTTTCCTAAATTTCAAAGAGATAGACCCTTTGACTTAGGTAACTAGTGATAGGGTGCTCTAAGTTGTACCATATCCTTACTATCTGATACCTTGAGGTTACCTGGGATGCCTCTCCTAGGATGGACCTAGTCCATCACTAAAAAGTGGGGATTTCCCACTAAGGTGACAATGGTGGGTTATCATGTGTTTACACCAATTTGATTTACTTGTCTTGGGCTTGGACAAGTACAAATTGTGTGATATTATTTTTGTGTTGTTTTCGGGGAGGATCGAGTTATTGTCCTCAATGAAACATATTTTGGTAAGATTATCCCAAGTCTCTTATATTACAAGCTTACTCGACAACTCTGCTAAGGGTGAGTCCATAACTTCCTTTGATGATCCAAGATTAATCATCTGGTGACTCCATTGATGGAAAATGTGTTGAACATTATCATAGCAACCAACCTTTTTACTCATGGCCTCTACGGGATGTGATCCAGGTGATTCTTTCATACCCTTGGACATGAGCGAAATCCCAGGGTACCCTCAATGGATGATTCCTTAGTAAAAAATGAAATGGATTCACATGTTTTCCAGTAATGGTGAGACTACTTCCAAAGATCACATGAGTATTTTCTAGGCCTTCTTTCAACTTAATCCTATGGATGAAGACACTAATGACTTGAATACACCTTAGAATGCTTATCCAAGGTATATGTGTCAAACAATTATTGGTACCCAAGTTATTTCACACAGTAAGTATTAAGCGTACATGAATGGGCTCCTCAAAGAGTTAATACCAATACATAGAAAATAACAGTTGCTTGGTTAATCTAACCTCATCCATTCTTTTCTTTATTGTCACGAGTAAGGTGATTCATTTAAGCATCATTTTCGAGAAAGGGAATATTCTGCAATACCTTTCTCACTAGATTTAGAAAGTAACATGACCCCTCCTCTCTGATGGTGACCCTTTCCGATAGTAGCATCGGAAGGTTGTCTGTTGGAGCCAGTTTTTAAAAGACAAAGATAGGGAAATAAAATAAATGATTTATAAAAGATAGGGAAAATGCATTAATAAAAGACAAATATAGGGAAATCTTGACACGATTTATAACGTCTTTCCATTGACACATTTCCCAATTCAAAAGGGAATATTCCTCTATACCCCTCCCATTGAAATGAATAATAACCATCACATTCCGCTCTCTTATGGAAGTTCCTTCCAATAGCACTATCGAGGAAATTTTTCAAAACCGACCTTTGATTGTTATGTTTCTAATACACATATTTGTGTGATCTTTACTTTCAGACACATTAATGGTGACACAACCTTACGCATGCACATGAAATTTCCTCTAGTTAGCGTCAACTATGAATGGTTAAGGTAATTTTCATATACATAAGCTTTTCAACCCTAACAAACTTATTATATGCCTCTATAAACTTGTAAGAAAATCTACTCTACATACTACGATTGTAATCTGACATCAAACCTCAACCAAATTTCAAAGAAATAGCTATGTGATTAGTATAATTTCAATTTTCTGTAATGTTTTATATTTTTGGTAAGCTTATGAGATCATTGTTTATTACAAGATATGAAAACAACACCATGTCATGCCCACAAACCAGAAAGGGAAAAAACACCACAACAAATGAGTTTGCACCTGTTGTGAATCTAGGTGACATTATAGCTACAAAAACTAACTATCACGATCGGGTAGTCCATTGTCCCTGATATGTTGAAATCTACATGATATTCAATAGCATATATTTCCCACATGAAGATGAAAATGAGGAAGTTTATCAAAACATTCAAAAGAGATGGATTCACCTCCTAGTTGATCGACCGATGTTGTTTCCCTGCAACAACATAGAAAATTGGTGCCTCAGACATCTTAAACAAGGAACTGCTACAACTGTTAGAAAATAAAATATTTAGATAGAATCCTTGAGATGGGAGGACATAAGACTCTGATACCATTTCCCAGAGCCTACAATCTACATGAATGAATGTTTTTTGAGAAAATTGAGGAGAAAATTAAGAGAACGGTTCTAATTTCTTCTAGTAAAGGAACAAGAAAATTTATAGGCAAAGGAAAAATAAAAGAAAATCAAATCAAATGAAAGACACCAGAAGGAAATGATAGAAGAGGAGGAATATAAAACAAAACAAGTAGAGAAAGAAAAATAGAATAAAAAGAGCCAATATGAATTCATAGGAAAGGTGAAGGATGAACCCAAGAAAAGTTCCAATATAGATGAGAAGAATAAGAAATAAGATGAATTAAATAATTTGGTTGATGAGAATAAGA
This sequence comes from Picea abies, assembly GCA_900067695.1. Lineage (NCBI taxonomy): Eukaryota > Viridiplantae > Streptophyta > Pinopsida > Pinales > Pinaceae > Picea > Picea abies. The sequence continues at coordinate 3,787 of CBVK0100145877.1, read as the reverse complement.
AAAAAGAATATGAATTAAATAAGTTGGTTGATAAGAAGAAGAAAAGGGAAAAAAAGTAAGCAAAATCCTAATAGGATGCATTACAAAAGAGAAGGGATGAAGAGGAGAGAAACATAATAGTAGAAGAACTAGAGGAAAAGAAAAAGAAAGAAGAGGAAAAAAAATAGAAGGTTGTTGAAGCTTAATCCAAAAGGAAAATTGATGAGGAAGAAAAGAAGTAACGACTGAAGAAACTAGGTGAAGACAAGAACATTCCAACAAATCTGTGTGTGAGCATAGTTGACAGTCCCCCACAAAAATGCACCCCTCTCATGGACATACCAATTAATTTATCCTTCTCTTCACAGGAGTTGAAATTAGATGAGGTTGTAGTAGCAATAAGAGAATATTACTACAGTGACAAAACTAAAGAAATAGAGAAGAGAACAAGAAAAAGGAAAAGAGGGGACACAATTATCATCCAACAATTGAATAAAAGAATTATTGAATGGAAGGAAGAGCCAAATCTCAAAGAAAACATTGTCAAAATTGCCTCTGCTCTTCATGCATTCACGGGAGAAAATTCCATGTTTGTGTATGACTTGGATGCTACCTTGGATACAACACAGAAAATAATTGTTGATTTGGAGAAAATAATGAACACACAAAAGGATGACATCACTATTGAATTTGAAAAGGCAATTAGAATTGCATAGAATCTCCATAAAGAAGAAATGGAAAAGGTTTTACAAACACACAAATATGAAATGAGAACAGAGTTTTAGAAGAGAGTCCACATATCTTAGAAATTTCAAAGAGAAGAACTAGATGCCCTCAATATGGCACATTCCAAGGAGATAGAGCAGTTAAACAATAAGTACACACAAGAGTTGACCATCATGTAAATAGAAAGCATGGAGGCCAACAAGTTCAATGAACAATTAGAACACAAAATTCAGGGGTTGGAGCATGATAAAGAAACACTTAATAATACCATTAGATAAAATAAAGGAGTTATCGTCCTAGAATCCCTCAAGTCATAATCCACATGTGTGAATGAGGAGTTGAAATAAGAGAAAAGGAAGTGTTTATGTATATTAAATGACATCCAAAGGAACATAGATGACTAGATAAGGATGGAAGACAATATTGAGGAAATCAGGGGAAAATATCAAAAGGCTCAAGATGACTTTGATAGATTATTGATTGCCAGAGTGTGTACAAGAATCCACCATTCACCTTTCCACTATACTCCAATAGAAAAAAAATAAAGGATCAGGTCTTATTTGATACATGGAATCCACTGCTAGAAGACATCTGAAATATTCAAAAAAACATTGACAAAGGCATACAAGATATTTTAAAACACTTCCTATGAGCTCTTTGAATAATTTTAAATGAATATCATGACAAAAATTAACGATGGAACCCCATGGGAACTAAGGATATTTCACGTAGAAGAAAATAGGGAATCCAGTTAGACAAATATTGAGAAGATTACCGAAGCTAATCAAGAGGTATTGAATGAATACCTGATGAAACCAATGAAGCTAATAACACTATCCAAAAGCTTCATCAAGAATACCAAGCGATAACTAAAGCTGGAAGTCCTAACCAAAACATGTGTTGGAGAACTAGACTTGGAGAAAATGCAGTTGAGTGAGATGGAAAAAATCATGGAAGACTATGCATTATGGAAATAATACCTGTCAGGAAATGAGAGAGACTTCCACACTAAACCTAGTAGAAGAGAAGAAGAATTTAATCAAGAACGCAAATGACACAAGCAATCACATAGTACATTGATATTTTACCCTCGAAATCCTTAATCGGGAAAAGCAACATTCCATGAGAGTTCTTATCTCTTGTTGTCTTATTCAACCTGAAAAAAATGTTACATGTCTAACCTTGGTCCACAACTAAGACACAATCGACATCATACCCTCTTTCATGTCCAAGTACAACCTTGTAGCCAATACAGATTATATCTACATGACTAGCAACCTACAATTTACTCATTAATTAATTATCCTTTATGGCCTTAGAACATGCCTCTTTATAGGCTTTAAAACATGAAAAAACCTACAGAATTGGTGCCCAAAAATAGTTACAGATCCATGTAAATCATTGGCTACAAATCCCACAAATCATGATATTATGTTACAGTCAACTCCAAGTCATTTACCAGTCAAATACCAATCAGCCTTCATTTAGTATTTAGTTAGTTGCCACACGTCCTCCTGTCGACCTCATGTTGGTTGACCTCTTCAACATGTTTTTTATATCTTTACCATGTCAAACTTCCTTGAATGTAGACTTTGAATTCACCTGGTTGACTCACCTCAACCTTCGACTTGTTGTCGATCTACCTTGAATTTGACCTTCAGTCGATTCACCTCGACTAGACTTTCACCACAAAGAATATAACAACCCAACATTCTCCTACTTGTTGTCTTCTTTTCTTAAAAAGGAGATTCTTGAAATTTCATTCACATACCTAGGGAATCAATTCCCATTTCCTCTTTGCACCAAGAGAACTTCGCATGACTCACAGACTTGGTCAACGAGTCTGCTATGTTTTCCAATGTGTCTACTTTCTCCAGTAGCACCTTTTTACTTTCCACCATATATCTTACGAAATGGTATTGTACATCAATGTGCTTATTCTTTTAATGATAAGAGGTTTCTTTGCAAAAATATTGCGCTTTGACTATTGCAACTTACCTTCATAGCTCTCCACTCAAACCCGATTATTGAACAACCTTTGCATCCATACCGATTCTTTGCTTCCATGAGTGGTTGGCATGTATTAAAATTCTATTTTTGGCAAGGCGATGACCACCTATGCCTTCCTCATCCATCTTATCATTCCACCAAACATCTTGAAAACATATCATCTATTCGACCTTTGTCAATCCAGATCTCCAGCCTAGTCAACATTAACAAAGCCATGTACATTTAATTTACCACTGTCACCTCCAAGTCTTCCTTGGTAGAATATAGAATAGTATTTCATGCCACACAAATACTTGAATACTCTCCTGATAGCATCCCAATGCTCCTTTCCAGGTGTCAACATGTACCTTCTCAACACTCCCACTGCATGCGAAATGTCTGGTTGAGTGAAAACCATATCATACATTAGTCTACCAACAACACTTGCTTAGGGAACATATGCCTTGTCCTATATTTCTTCTTGTGTCTTTGGAAACTGTTCAATAGTTAGCCTTGATCCCATAGGAATTGGCACCTTCATTGGTTTGTAGTCCTGCATGTTGAAACATTTCATAATTGTTGCAATATACTTTGTTTGGTTCAACCCAATCTTTCTAGTAGCTCTATTTCTCTTAATCTCCATTCCTAGAATGAAGTTAGTTGCACCGAGATCCTTCATTTCAAACTTGGAGGATAGTTTCTTATTCACCTCCTTTATTGTGTCCATGTTGTTTCCAATCAACAACATGTCATCGACATACAAAGCTACATATATGAAGTGCCCACCTTATTTCTTATAATATATGCAGTGATCATCTTTGCTTCTCACAAATCCCAAAATAATGATGTATGTGTTGAACTTCTGGTACAACATCCTTGTCGATTGCTTTAAACCATAGAGGTATCTTTTATGTTTGGACACCAACTCTATATTTCCCTTTACTACAAATCGTTCAAGATGTTTCATGTAAATTTCTTCATCCAGGTCCCCATGTAGGAACGTTGTCTTCACATCCATCTATTCTATTTCCAGATGGAATGTTTCATCTAGAGACATTAGTAATCTAATGGAAGTTATTTTTGCAACAGGGAA
>CBVK0100145873.1:0-17171 GCA_900067695.1 Picea abies | reverse complement strand
AATAATCTGTATTCATTTCATTCTGCTCATAAAATTTGGATCAGTGGTATCAGAGGGGTCTGCTCCTTGTCTTCTTAATGCATGTCCCCAACGAGGTTGGAGTACAAAGAGTTGTGTCTTGAGCTTGTTGCTCTTAAGGACAGAAGCTCTCGCACACCCACGCGATCATAGTCGGGTGGACTAATCAAAGGGGCATGGGAGAATTTCCCTTTTAAATCATCAAAGTAGGTTTGGGCATGTTCATCCCATAGGAATGGGATATCACGATGCAACAAAAGAAGTCAACCATGCATGCGAGTGGCATAATCTAGGAAAAAGCATCGTAAAAAGTTGCCTTTTCCTTGTAGGCTCTGCAGTTGGTGAAAATTCCTAGGTGGTGGAATTTTTGTGATGAATTGGACCTTGAGGGGGTCCAATGTGATGCCATGTTGGGAAACGATGAACCCAAGGAGGTCTCCAGCAGTGACATAGAATATGCACTTGAGGGGATTCAAGTGGATATTGTATTGACGACGTCGTTGAAACACAACTCGTAATTCATTTATATGTTACGTGCGTTTCTTGGATCGAGCAGTGATGTCTTCCAAGTAAGTGAGGATGATGAGAGAGCGATCATGGAAAACATAGGTCATGGCTCATTGGAACGTCACATCGACGTTCTTGAGTCCAAAAGGCATGACACGATATGCAAAAGTACCCCATGGGGTGGTAAATGAAATTTTATATTGATTTGTTGGGTGGATCTATATTTGATTGTAGCCATAGAATCCGTCCATGAAGTACAAGGCCTCATGGCTAGCACAGTTATCGATAATTTGGTCTATGAAAAGCATAGAAAAGTTATCTTTGGGACAAGCATGATTGAGATCGTGAAAGTCAGTGCAGAAGCAAATGGTGCCCTATTTTTGTTGACAGGGATGGGGTTGGAAACCGATGACATGTATGCGATGGGGTATATGAACCCTGTAACGCATGGTTTTTCAATTTATTATTTGATGGCCCCTGCTTTGGATGGGTGCAATGGGAGTTTCTTTTGATGGACAGGGGTGATATCTGGCCATGTGTCAATACGATGTTTGACAATAGAAGGATCAAGGTCGGGCATCTCTGTGTATGACCAAGAAAAAATGTGCCAGTATTACTGGAAGAGAGATTTGTAAGATGTGATTTCTTCAGGGGAGCATGCGGTGCCAATGGTGATTTTCTCTATGATTTCTAGTCTTACAGAAATTTCAATTTTGATGGTGGGGGAAATGTTGGCCATGTTGTCGTCTTCAAAAGAATCGGGGGCAAGGATAGGGTTGTTGAACCAATATATATGCCTAGATGGGATGAAATCCTTAGTTTTGATTGCACATATGGAGGCTTGAATAGGAGAGCCGAAGGATTCCTAAGAGAGAAAGAGTGCTCGATGATGGATCTCATTCCATGGGAAATCGGGTGTATTTAGTTCCTCAAGGATATCTTCATCGCAGTGGAATATGCGAGAATATAGAGGATCCGAGGAAGCAACATTGGTGACTATCACTATGTGGTTATCTGCAGGTGGTGAAGATGTAGAGGGGATATCGCAATAATGGTGCAATGGTGTGCTTGACATAAACCAAATGTCCATATACTATGGGTTAAAAATTATGGTCGGGTGTAAGATTTCCGGGGGGAAATGAGCCGGAGAATTGGGGGGATTTGGGGGAAAATCCTCATATAGACTATCCATGAACCATGGAGGATTTGGAAGTGCCACAAACTCAAGAGAGATAATATGAACAATATTTGGAGATGGAGTAGGGGGAATCATCATCATCATCGGAAGTGGGGTGATTAGAGGATTTTGAATAAGGGCCATTTGATGACACCTGTATTCAATAATCGTGGGACACTGATAGGTGAAATGATCAAGTGAGTCACATGGAGAGAAAGGACATCTCATATGTTTGTTGACTGAGGTTGTGACATAATGGATTTCAGTGACTCGGGTACTTGATGACGTGGGTGGAGAGGGGTCTTGCTGAAATCTCGGGCGTACTGTCGTTAGTGTCTATCGAAACTAAGGTAACATAGGGCAATGATTAGTATAGTGGCCATACTCTGAACAGATGGCAGACGGGAATTTGGTTCACAGCCCTTTACTTCCTGTTGTAGGGGACGTGGTGGTAGTACTGGGTGTGCTTGGTGAAGCGACGGGCGATGTGGTCGCTCAAGCGAGTTGGATCAGATTGTGTAACTTAGGGAGAGAGGGACATATATTCGTAGGGTGTCCTTCTCTCTCACATAGTGTGAAAGGAGGTTGAATGCAGGGATGAAGTGGAGATATGGGCTCCTTTTTCTTCCATCTGTCCCCAGCCGTAGTGGTGGTGCTAGCAAGTGGGGGTGAGGGTGGTTTGGTTGGAGTTAGTACTGGAATATGCATTGGGATTCCTTCTATTTGGGGAGGGAGGGATGGTTGAGGGACCATCGTGGGTGGACATAGATACCATATCGGAATGTAAAGCACCATGTGGGAAGGGTAAGGGTTGCAACTACCTGAAAATATTGTACGCCCATGGGGGGTAGAATAAGGGGATTTGAGTGATGTCTTGGGGGATGGTATCCCAAACCGATATTTGTCCTTGGGGAGATGTGAAATCAGAGGTAAGAGGTGTCTTAAATTTCTTAGGTAATTCCTGAGGTATGGTTTCATCCACTAGGCAGACCTCGAGGGGTGGAGAAGCCTCTGTGGGAGGGATGGTATCTCTAGTTTCAGTTCCATCAAAAGATATGACATACACTTGTGTTGAGGGATGTATGAGCGATGGTGCTCCATGGTATGTCCGTAGAAAGGATGGGTCCTTGAAAATTTTGGGGCCCATATCGATGAGTGAGTAGGCATCAGAATTAGTGTGGATAAGAGGAAAGATGTTATCAATGTTGGAGGAAGGGTTGGGATCATAATTTGAAACTTGGTTGATGGTGATGATCTTCCCGTTGTGGGGGAACATCATTGATCGAAACACAGAAGAGGCCACAACTTTCATAGCGTACATGTAGCTATGTCCAAACAAGATGTTGTAATCGAGCGGGGCATCGATAACCTCAATGCCAATAAGAATGGTTTTTCCCCCGAGTTCAATGGGGACATTTTGAAAAATCCCTTCAGGAGAGGATGGTCATCCATCATACGCTCTCAAAGTGATGGCAGATGGTATTATCTCAGGAGAGTCAAGTTTTTTCCATACCATTTTGGACATGATGCATGTGGATGCACCTTCACAAATGATACATCGATGAACTATGATGTTCTGAATCTTGACTGGTTTCAAGAAAGCTACCAAAGCAGGGAGATGGGGTTCCCCACAATCTAGATCAAAAGTGATGAGTCTAGTATTAGTAGGGTTGACTGCCCCCAAGGCAGAAAACAATGATTTCTGTTGAGTGGGACAAGTTTGGAGAACCTCCAAGACAGACATGGCTGCAGGAGATTGCACCAATTCATCAACCAAACTGTAATTGTGTGGTGCCCTAGCCCAAGGGTTATTGACATTTCATCATAATGGGATGGAAGGAATATGCATGGGTGGTTCAGTGTTAGGGCATGGAATCATCAAAGGTTGTCTGGTTGTAGCTGTAGTTGCTTCTGAAGTAGTGGGAGTAGACTCAAGGGGTGCATTGTATTGATGACTACGCATTTGTAGAAGAATTTATTCTTCACTAGTGAGGAGGATAGTGCGATCTGTCGGATTCCCTGGGTTTTGATACTATCCCATCTGTTGTGGGGCAGGGTGCATCTCCTATTGGGTATTCATCACACCTTGGTGTGGAATAGGGTTTTACAACACCTTCGGGGGTGGTTTTTGTAAATATTGTTGTGGGGCCTATTGCGGGGCAGGAGGCGCTGGAGGATGTGGCATGTTCATGGAATCTTTCATCCATTTGAATTCGACAATATGGGGGCAATGGTGAGTATAATGGCCATGCTCACTGCAAAGATCACAAGGGAAATTTGTCTTGAGGTTATTGTTGTTCCTCCCTTGGCGTTTGTTGTTATTTCCCCCTTGGGGGTTCTGGTTCCCCTGATTCTGATTGCCCCCAGCAGGTTGGTTTTTTTAGGTTTATTCCCCCCTGGTCTTGGGTTATTATTGTTTCGGTTTTTTCCTTTCTTTTTGGAATTATTTGACTTATGGGCCGTATTTTCCGTATTTAGTTGTTCAAAATTTTGAAATTGATGAATGGGAGAGGGTTGAGCAAAGTTAACCCCAGCATGTGGTTGTCCTTATGGAGGAGAAATGGGCTGTGGAGGACTAGGAAATGGGAAATACAGATTATTTTGTGGCAATTATCCATAGGGTACATAGGAAGGCGTAGTGCTTTCACTAGTGCTTAGGGTGTAAGTTGAGGTAGAGGGGTTACCAGAACTCGATTGAACAATCGGGCGCATCATGGGTGCCAGTGAGGGTCCACTTATGGGTGGAGGAAGGGCAATAGGGTATGGTTGTTGATAAGGGGGAGGAGGATAATAAGGGGTTCCTCCATATATTAGCGGATATTGAGGTGTACTGTACATAGGTGGTTGTTGGGGGTATATATTGTGGTGTGTTGTGGTACTGATCAATCCATCCGATGAGTGATACATCCCAGGTTTGTCCTAGTCAAATGGTACGGGTCTTGGGGTGTCAGGTAGTACTGTGTATAAGTATCATGACTGTGCATAAATGAGGTCGTACTGTTGAGCCTTACTGATGGCTTCTTCTTCAGTTTGGGGGAAGTTGGAGCCCACATCTTTGGCAAAGAGAGAGATGAGTGATCCGAGAAACCAATTGAGGCATTGTTCTTTGGTGGTTTCTTCTTTGCACAGACTACGTCATCGACGCCATTCGTGAATTTGGTCAATGATATGTGTGGCTGAGGATTGTTTAAACTCAGAGAGAAATTCTAGACCATTGTCGTGGCAAATTGGTAGTTGAAAGAAGGTCAAAAATGTTTTGGCCAATGATTAAAAAGTCACATGGGACCATGATTTTTCATCTACATACCATTTGGTTGATGGGCCTATGAGTGTACTGAAATAACCTTAATTGGGTGGAGTCGTCCATGATGTTGTTTGAAGAGAACCATAGGTGGAAGGTCATGACATGGTTGGCAGGATCTTCTCCTACCTTTCCTTCAAACTTGAGAATATCCGAAGGTAATTTGGTAGGCATTGCATGCCATGTGGGGTTGTGCAATATAGGATCGTTGGTGAGCTTACTTAGATCCGGTATGTTGAGGGAGGCCAAATATGGCATTTGGAGTAGTGGTGGAGGATTGGTGCCAGCCATGACATGAGTGGTTTGTGAACTTGACCCTCAGAGTGGTTTGTGAACTTGACCCTCAAGGGGGGGTGGGTGGGGTTGTACTTCCTCCTCGAGAAAAAGTATGCCCCTTGCCTCCTTGTAAAATGAAGCTAGTGGATGGTTGACCTTGGGAATTGGACCCAAGTAAAGTGGAACCAAGAAAAGATGACCCCAATATAGTAGCACTCACAGGGGTGTGAGAGGGTTGAGCCAATGAGTTGGCAAGACTAGGAATTCCTCCTAAAAGAGGAGGGAGGTTCTACAAGCGTCTGGAACGGCGGGGATTTTTTGGGTCCCCTATGATGTCCGATTAGCAAAGTGAATGTGTGCGAATGGTGATGAGAGCAATAAAATGAAGAAGAGTCTTTGTATAATTTTGGACCTTCACAATATATCTCATAATCACATGTAATCACAAGAACATCATACATAAATCAATTGAAAATAAGCATATATGTGGGTAGGTAGATTTTGTCCACATGGGAGAAAAAAGAAAGAAAATGCTCATGTCCTAAAAATATGTAACATCCTTCCTCTCAAAATAGCACTAGACCTTCCAATCGCACTCAATAGTGAGGTCTGAAGCCACCAGAAGAGAAACTAGTGAAGGATGGAACAATCAGTTATAATGAGGGGTAGAGGGTGCATATCCTGAAAGAGATGGAGATATTTCCCAATATCCACACAAAATCTGATCAAGGTGCAATTGCAGCCCACAATTTCCACCTGGGTAGTTATCCTAAAATTTGGCCACTAGGTACCTCGTTCAAAGTATAGCATTTAGATTTTCAACCTCAGAAATGGGTCATTGTAATATCCCAAAGGATGAACCCTGTTGTAAACATGTTTTGTAAATCATGTTTTGTAGGCTGGTGAGCTGAGTATTGATAAGCTAATAGGCTTATGTTTTTATTAGGCCGGAGAGACTAAGTGTTAAAGGTGAGGAGCCTGATTTTTCACATGTAATTATGCACATTATTAATAAAAGATAAACATCTCTGTGTGTGGACTGACAACGATAAGTGAGTGATGGGGGAATAAGCTTCCACAAAGCCTGGGTAAGGGAGAGGGGACTGAAAGGTTGGAAACAGGGGCTAATCACGGGGGCTTAAGCCCTTGGGAATAATAATTTATTATTATTCCAAAGTACTGTGAAAATGTATATAGTTTATCCTAAGTTCCTGGAAGGGGAAACGTGTGCAAAATGGGAAGCATGCATCCCTAGAGAGATAGGTGTCGACCTGGGCGCATGCAGTTAAAACTAGAGGAATAAGACATGTTGGGGGTTCTGAATTCCTCCATCCATCACCGAAGTCCGGGGTTCAACCTTCCATTCGCATCCTCGATCTAAACACGAGGGTGTCCATGATCGACCTCTGTCTGGTGTTTGTTTTTAGATCCCTTACCTGGACAATTCAAGCCTTTGCGTGAGATATTTGTGTATCCTTATGCAGTCCTGAAACCAGAACCAAGAAGCCATCCTATGTTGTTGGTTGAGAAAACCAAAGTGTCCCGTATTTTTCGAGCCTTTTTATGCTGTACCATCTGTCTGTCACTAGTTTGGGAAAGCCCATGTCTATGTTTCCCATGGACTATTATGGTCGTGCAGTGCTTGATTGCGGGTGGCTTATTGGCTAGTGTATGTTTGTGTTGAGCCTTGTAGTTTCTTGACTGCGTTGGAACCTGAGTTGAAGGAAACAGGTTTTCTGACCTATGTGTAACACTCTCTTCAGGTGAGGGAGGTGGTTGTGCTTGAAAAGAACAGGTCGCCAGACTTGTGAGCGACTCTCTCTAGGTGAGAGAGTTTGTTGAGGAAGTAATAAATCCTGGAAGGGGTCTTGTAGCTTCTATAGAAGACTGAGACTTCCGGTCTGGTCTGTTGTTGAAGCCCAAGGCAAGAGAGGTTAGTAGCCGAAGGAATTTCTTGGTGACAGTGAAGGTGTATACTCCTGGGGTGGGACAGTCATGTGGGGAATGAGAGTCTGTGAGCAGTGGGCATAAGTGGCTCCTGGGCAAAAATCCTTCCTCTGTAACTGGGTGTCTTTCCATTGACCTTGCCTAGCCTAGGATTCCCTACTCGGTGGAGCTTAGTCTCAGCTCGAGGGTGACCTAGTGTTAAGAGTGATGAGCAGTGAGGTCTAAGGCCAGAATTTCATGGAAGGTCTGCACGCAATTGGTGAATTACATCTAGTTTCAAATATAAGTATCAGTTTGTGCGTAATATTATGTTTTCCATGACTATGATGCTTATATGTTATCATGTATTTTATTTTGCATATGAATTATTGTTAATGCCGGGGATTATGTATGCTAGCAACAATTATGTGCTTACTCTGTGATTAATGTATTGAATTCATTTAAATGAATTTTATATAAGTGTTATTCTGCAGTAGCATTACTCCTAACATGGGTTGACAGCCCAGAGAATCTTAAATTTTGGTATCAAAGCTTTAAAGGGCTAAAGTCATAAGTGTTGGTAGCATTTCCCAACCTTTGGAGGGTCGGGGATGTTACATTTTGGTATTAGATCCAAGGTTTTCAACGCTGATCCTAGATGGGTCGGATAAGGGGCCAATGGACCCAAGGTTTTAGGTAGAAATTGTGTCTAGAGGGACTAATTTTGAACCTTAGATTATTTCTGAGTGCCAAGGGGTTGTTTGGTCGTGTTACAAAACTGCAGTCGGTGTGGTATTTAGCCACAGAGAAAGAGGGAGAGTGAAATGCACAAAGTGTTGGAGCCGTTGGATCTGATCGGGAGGAAAGGAGATCCCTCACAACCTTTAGATCTGGAGAAGGTGTAGGAGCCTTATTCTGGAAACCTTTCAGGGATTTGACTATCAGGAAAAGAAAGATGTGTTGAGGCACGAACTCCCAATGCTCGAAACTCCAAAGTCTCGAAAAGATCTACACCGTAGATCACAAGGAAAGAGCTTGACTATAGGATCAAGCGAAGGAGAAGATCGTGATTTCGGCTATCGATAAAAGAAATATGTGTTTATGCATGAAATCCCGATGCCTGAAACTCCAAATTCTTGTAATGATCTACACCATAGATCTGAGAAAGAAAACTTGACCATTGGATCAAGCAGAAAGTAAATTGCAATTTCGCGATTTCAGATATTGGGAAAAGAGAGATGTGCTAGTGCACAAACTCTTGAAACCCGAACTCCCGAAAAGAAAAGTGAACGCGGTAGGACCTGATGACGTCACTGAAGGTGACATGGACCCTCCTAAGCATGCCACATGCCACCATGGTTGTTGGAAACAACTGTGTTACGTGGGCCCGAAGGAGATAAAGTAAATCGGAATTTCAGATGTCGGAAGATTTGGAGGAAACAAGTGTGGGAACTCTCGAGGTCTGAAGTCTTGAAACTTCGATGACGGAAGGACCACATTGGGTTCCAACCATTGGATTTCGTGTAGACATGGACCGTTGATCCACCCGATGTCGTGAGTTTGGTAACTAGAACTCGAGAGATAGTGGTCTAGCTTTTGGTCACAACCCATGATCGCATGGGTTGGGGACTAATAAAGAGGGGGCTATCACCCAAAACTTACAGAGCCGAGCAGAGCTCAAAAGATTCATGAAGTTGAAACGTTTTCTTAAAATCGGGTTGGTTTTGAATGTGTGGAATTTGTTAAGGAAAGATGGTCTGACAAATTCTGGTTTTCTGCACGTTGTGATTGTAGAAGTTGACGAGGGCCAGAACCGGTCAGATTTTCCACCGAGTGCAAAAAAATGAAAGAGGCGTGAATTGCCTCCAGTTCAGAGAATGATAGAAAAGGAATGGATGTCAACTTGGGATTCAAAGTATCAAACTCTAATGGGCATGGAAAAGAGGTGGATAAGGAAGGGCATATGATGAAAATCATTGGAAGATTACAGAAGGATGCCCAGGCTCACCGAGCTGATAGAAAAAGGCTTAAGAAAAATTAGGATAAATAGGGTGAATTCAACTTGAAGTTGTTATGAATCCTGAATAGGACTGAAAATAAATTGGAAAAGGAGAGTGACACAAGAAAAACAGGGAGTCACAGGACCCCTGAGAGGAAAAGAAGATCAAGGAGTGTTAGCGAAAATTGTTTTCACTCCCCAATGAATTCCAGTAAAGAAACACGCGGTAGTTCAATCCCATCTCCTACCAGAAAGCATAGGAGGTCTGGAGTGGATGAACTAAAAGGAGAAATGAATAAGATTAAGCCTCCCACATTTGATGGAGAACACCAAAAGGAAGAAGATGCCGAGACATGGCTATTAGGGATGAGGAAGTACTTCCAATTGGATAATTATTCCTCTCATGCCGAAGGAAGAATTGTGATGTATTAACTAAAGGGAAAAGCATCCATGTGGTGGGATCAAATGGTGCAGGTGCAACACATTAGAGATAAAGATATCACTTGGAAGGATTTCAAGAGGTATTTCGAGAAGAAATATTTGACTAAAAGATATTATGATAGAGAGATGAAAGAGTTATTTGAACTCAAACTAAGTAGCATGACCATTGATGAATACAAGCAATCATTTTTGGAACTGCTCAAGTATGTTCCATTCATCAAGGAGGAGATTGTCAAGATTCAGAGGTATATAAGTGGATTACCACCTTCTATTGGTGACAAGATTCAGTATGATGACCCTAAGTCTATGGAAGAAACGATAAGATGAGAGAAATGTTTATATGAACAATAGAGATAAAATCCTACCTTCCAGAAGGCTTGGGAAGACAAGAAGAAGTTCAAGAAGGAACAGAGGCAGAAGGGAAACAAGCCTCCCTTTTTCAGAAACAATCCTCAGGGACAACCATCTTTTAGAGATCCCAGAAAGGCTGAAGTGGGTGGACAATTTCCAAGGCAGACACCTATGGAGTGTTGTGGTTGTAAAGGAAACCATAGGTACAGATATTTCTCACATAGAAATGATAAAGTGAGAGTCGTCCATAATGTTCAGCAAGCTGAAATAGTGGAGGACATGGGTAGTAGAATGCAAAGGGTCTACGCATCCCTGGACAACAAGCAAGATGAATTTCAATCGCACATGATTGAATTGGAAGGTATGATTAGCAACCATGCCTTTACTATTTTAATTGATTTAGGGGCTAGCCATAGTTATATAGATCCTAGAGTGGTGGAAAGTTTTCATTTATCAAGAAGAAAACATGAAAAGTCTTGGTTAGTGCAGTTGGCTACAGGAACCAAGAGGAAAGTCACTGAGTTGTTTAAGTCATGTCCTGTGGACATGAAGGGATTGAGCACGAAGGATGAATTGAATATTCTTCCTTTACGTTCTTATGAATATTTAATTGGGATGGACTGGTTGGACCAACACCATGCCCTCCTGGACTATTGTAACAAGGAATTTACTTGCCTGGATGATGAGGGGAATTGGAAAACAGTCCAAGGAATTCCCAGAGTTGTAGTTTTCAGAGAAATTTCATCATTACAGCTGAAGAAATGCTACAGGAAAGGTTGTCAGTTGTTTGTAGCCCATATGGAGGAAGCATATAAGGATGAGGTCTCAAATATTGGAGACCGTGTGGTACTAAAAGAGTTTGAAGATGTATTTCAGGAGATACTTGGACTACCTCCGAAGAGAGATATTGACTTCTTTGTAAACTTAATTGCTAGAGCAGATCCAATGTCGAAATATCCTTATAGAATGAGTACGCCAGAGATGAAAGAGTTGCAATCGCAACTTGAAGAGATTCTAAAGAAGGGGTACATACGCCCAAGAGTTTCACCTTGGGGTGCCCCAGTCCTGTTCGTGAAGAAGAAGGACATAACATTGAGGCTGTATATTGATTTTAGACAGTTAAACAAAGTAACTGTTAAGAACAAGTACCCTCTATCGAGGATTGATGACCTCTTCGATCAGTTGAAGGATGCGAAGATATTTTCAAAGATAGATCTCAGATTGGGATATCACCAGGTAAGAATAAAGGATGAAGACATCAATAAGACTTCCTTTAGAACAAGGTATGGTCATTATGAGTTCATAGTGGTGTCGTTTGGACTGTCGAATGCACCTGTTGTTTTTATGTGCTTGATGAATGGTGTATTCAGGGACTATCTAGACATGTTTTTCATAGTATTCCTGGATGACATTCTGGTGTATTCCAAATCAGAGGAAGATAATGAACAACACCTAAGGATGGTGCTACAAGTGCCAACAGAGCACCAACTATATGCCAAGTTGAGCAAATGCTCATTTTATCAGGAACAGGTCCATTACTTGGGGCATATTATTTCAAAACAAGGAATCATTGTGGATCATGAGAAGGTTGAAGCCATCAGAGAATGGACAACACCAAGGAATGTGGCAGAAGTTAGATCCTTTATGGGTCTAGTGGGATATTACAAAAGATTTATCGTAGGATTCTCGAGAATAGCTCACCCTATCACTTCTTTGCAAAGGAAGGAGAAGAGGTTTCTGTGGACAGAGGAATGTGAGAGAAGCTTCCAACAATTGAAGAAATTGTTAAACAGTGCTCCAATCCTGAGGATTGTAGACCCAAATGAATATTTCATGGTATGCACCAATGCATGCAAAGAAGGATTGGGAGGAGTCCTCAGTCAGAATGGATTCGTAATTTGTTATGAATCTAGAAAGTTAAAAGAGCATGAAAGGAACTACGTAACTCATGATTTGGAGTTGGCAACCATCGTTCATGCTCTGAGGAAATAGAGACATTACCTCATGGGGAAGAGTTTTGAATTGAGAATAGACCATAACGGTCTGAAGTATCTGTTTGATCAGTCAACCCTAAACGCTAGGCAGATGAGGTGGCTGGAGTTTCTGTGTGAATACAACTTTGATATCAAGCATATCAAAGGGAAGGAAAACAAGGTGGTTGATGAACTCAACAGAAAGGTGCACAACTTACATGCTACAACCATTAGCATGTACCAAAATGATATAAAGGGCAGAATTTTGGAGGCTGCAAATGAAGATTTGCAGTACAGGGAGCTGGTAGAAAATCTACAACAAGGTGAGATTCCACAAAAAGTGGAAAATTATAAATTGGAAACCGATGGGATACTTTTGTACAAGAACAGAGTTTATGTACCTAATGTCCAAGGTTTGAAACTTGCGATTCTGAGATAAATGCATAACGTGTCTTATGTTGGGCACCTTGGATATCAGAAAACTGTGGCAGCAGTCAAGAGCCATTACTTCTGGCCGGGTATGAAGAAAGAGATTGCAGAATACATCGCCAGATGTATGGAATTCCAAAAGGTTAAAGCTGAGCACAGACACCCAACAGGGTTGTTGCAACCTTTACCCATTCCCGAGTGGAAGTGGGAAGTGGTGACAATAGATTTCATCACGGAATTGCCTAGAACAGGCAAGCAACATGATTCCATTATGTTGGTGGTGGACAAGCTTACAAAAGCTTCCCATTTCATTCCATTAAAGACCACTCATAAGGTAGAAGATGTTGTTGATATTTTTATGAAGGAAGTGGCACGATTGCACGAAATTCCCAAGAAAATTGTGTCTGACATAG
Source organism: Picea abies (assembly GCA_900067695.1). Classification (NCBI taxonomy): domain Eukaryota; kingdom Viridiplantae; phylum Streptophyta; class Pinopsida; order Pinales; family Pinaceae; genus Picea; species Picea abies. The sequence goes on along the minus strand of CBVK0100145873.1, from coordinate 4,360 downwards.
ACCCGAAATTTACCTCGAATTTCTGGAATGGGATGTTCAAAGGGTTTGGAACAAATCTGGACTTCAGTACAGCCTATCATCCTGATTTGGATGGTCGAACAGAGCGGGTGAATTGAGTGATAGAATATAAACTAAGAATGTATGTGATGGACAAACCATCGAAATGGGAAGACTAGCTACACTTGGTAGAATTTTCCTACAACAATGGGTATCAAGCATCGTTGAAGATGAGCCCATTTGAAGTGATTTATGGAATAAAGTGAAATAATCCAGTAAGCTGGGATAATCCAGTTGACAGAGCAGTATTTGGGCCAGAGTTACTCAAGGAAACGGAAGAGCAAATGATAAAAATTAAGCAGAATTTGAAAGCTGCCCAAGACAGGCAGAAACATTATGTTGACAAAAATAGAACCCACAGGGAGTTTAAAGTGGGTGACCATGTTTTCCTGAAAGTGAAAGATAACAGAAGTTCCTTGAGGCTGGGAAACTATACCAAGTTGGCAACTAGATTTTGTGGGCCATTTGAAATCCTAGGAAGGATTGGGCCAGTTGCATATATGCTTGCATTACCTGCATCCATGATTGTACATAATGTGTTTCATGTTTCATTTCTTAAGAAATATATACCTGATGCTAATCATGTTATCGATTGGAATGTGATTCAGGTGAAGCAAGAAAGTGTCATACAAGTGCATCCTATGTGCATAATGGACAGGAAATGAAAACAACTCCGAAATCGAGATATAGGGCTTGTAAAGGTCCATTGGACCTGGTACGGTCCTGAGGATGTGACGTGGGGGCATGAGGATGCTATGCGGGAAGAATACCTACATATTTTTAAATATTTTGAAAATCCTGTGGATGCTGTGTGAAAGTTCCACTGAGGACAGTGAAAAAATAAGGGGAGGGGATTTTAATATCCCAAAGGATGAGCCATGTTGTAATCATGTTTTGTAGGATGGTGAGTCGAGTATTGATAAGTTGATAGGATTATGTGTTTATTAGGCTGGAGAGTCTAAGTTTTAAAGGCCAGGAGCCTGATTTTGTACATGTAATTATGCACATTATTAATAAAAGATAAACATCTCTACGTGTGGATTGACCACGATGAATGAGTGATGGGGGACTAAGCTTCCACAAATCTTGGGTAAGGGAGAGGGGACTGAAAGGTTGGAAAGAGGGGCTAATCTTGGGGGCTTAAGCCCTTGGGAATAATAATTTATTATTATTCCAAAGTACTGTGAAAATGTATATATTTTATCCTAAGTTCCTGGAAGGGGAAACACATGCAAAATGGAAAGCATGCATCCCTAGGGAGACATGTGTCGACCTAGGCACATGCAGTTAAAACTAGAGGAATAAGTCGTGTTGGGGGTTCTACATTCCTCCATCCATCATCGGAGTCTGGGGTTCGACCTTCCATTCACATCCTCCATCTGAACACGGGGGTGTCCATGATTGACCTTTGTCTGGTGTTTATTTTCAGATCCCTTAACTAGACATTTCAAGCCTGTGCGTGAGATATCTGTGCATCCTTACATAGTCCCGAAACTAGAACCAAGAAGCCGTCCTCTGTTGCTAGTTGAGAAAACCGAAGCGTCCCATATTTTTCGAGCCTTATCATGTTGTAGCATCTGTCTGTCACCATTTTGTGAAAGACCGTGTCTATGTTTCTCGTGTATTGTTGTGGCCACGCATGATTGCAGGTGGCTTGCTAGCCAGTGCATGTTCGTGCTGAGCCTTGTAGTTGTCTGACTGCGTTGGAACCCGAGTTGAAGGAAATAGGTTGTTTGACCTATGCGCAACACTCTCTCCAGGTGAGGGAGGTAGTTGTAGTTGAAAAGAACAGGTTGCCAGAGTTGTGAGCGACTCTCTCCAGGTGAGAGTGTATTGAGGAAGTAATAACTCTTGGAAGGGGTCATGTAGCTGCTACAGAACTCTGAGACTTCTAGTCTGGTTTGTTGTTGAAGCCTATGGAAAGGGAGGTTAGCAGTCAAAGGACTGTCTTTGTGACAGTGAAGGTGTATACTCTTGGGGTGGGACAGTCATGTGGGGAATGAGAGTCTGTGAGCAGTGGGCATAAGTGGCTCCTGGGAGAAAATCCTTCCTTTGTAATTGGGTGTCTTCTTGTTGACCTTGCCTAGCCTAGGATTCCCTACCCTATGGATCTTAGTCATAGCTCGGGGGTGACCTACTGCTGAGAGTGATGAGCAGCACGGTCTAAGGCTAGGAGGTTCATGGAAGGTTTGCACACAGTTGGTGAATTAAATCTAGTTTCAAAGATAAGTATCAATTTGTGCTTAATATTATGTTTTGCATGCTTGTGATGCTTATATGTTATCATGTATTCTGTTGTGCATATGAATTATTGTTAATGCTAGGGATTATGTATGCTAGCAGTAATTATGTGATTAATATGTGATTAATGTATTAAATTCATTTAAATGCATGTTATATAAGTGTTATTCTGCAGTATCATTACTCCTAACATGGGTTGACAGCCTGAAGAATGTTACATTTTGGTATCAGAGCTTTAAAGGGATAAAGTCATAAGTGTTGGTAGCATTGCCCGGCCTTTGGAGGGTCTGGGATGTTACAGGCACTGGCTGGATCCCTTCCAAGAGGTGGGTGCCTCAAGGGGGGATGCACAAAACAACCGGACATTGGCCTTCAACCCTTCACAGATATCTCCCTTTCTTATGGTGTAGGAACACTTGACTTGGAGGATTTTAAAGTTCCCTATTTGTCAACTTCTAATGTTTTGAATATGTTAGAACCAGATAACGGAGAGTTATTTGGATGCCTATCCCCGAGATCCTACCTAGACTAAAAAATTCTTTTGGCACCTCCTATGGAGGAAAACTTAGTGAGTGTTTAGAAAATTTTAGATGTGGTTGTTTGAGAGATTGGGGGTGTGAACCAATATCGTTTGAATTAAGTGGGAGTGGATAATTCCTTCAAAAAATAGTGGGACATTTCGGAATCCCTTTGGAGGAAACCTACTTCAACCTCCTCATTCGATATGAAATTATGTGAGTGAGTAGTGACTTTGTGTGTGAGCAAGTGATAAAATGTGCCAAATTTTTAATAAGTTAGGTGTCACCTTGCAACATGTGGACTTCGTGTGGTCCTTACAAGTCTTGATTAGCTATCTTACTAGATGCCATTGGCAGGACCTTGCGGAATTTTAAAGTCCCTAAAGAACTAGCATGTGGACATATGGGTCCTTACTTAATCCTTTAAACTCCCTAATGTGATTTAATCTAAGAAAGCTTCAAAAGACTATCATAGATTGAAATCATGTGGGCATGTATGGGCCTGTTACAATAATCTTTAAACTTCCCTAGTTATGTAAACTAACAAATTAGTTTCAAAACTATCATATCTTTGCAATTTAAGATGTTTGAAAAAAGAAACTAAGAGGGGCCCTAGGGGGGCTTTGTCCTCTCCTAAAGATATTGTTTTTAAGGGAGATGAAATCTTCCCTCAATCATTTTTTTGATTCTCAAGATCACTCTATGGTGCGAGAGAAGAGCATACTCAATGATAGAAAATGATCTTAACTTAACTTTTACAATCAAAACAAGCCACTCATGTGGCAAAATGAAAGCAAAAGAGGAGAAATATGGTTCTTTTTAACCCCCTAAGTGCCTATGTTTTGACTAACCCTTCATGTGGAGAGGGAATCTAACTGTGGCGCATTTAAAATTTGTATAGAATCAATATTTAGAAGGCTAGGGGCCTTCCAAACATCACAAAAAACTCTTACAATGTTGGATTTTCTAGACAGGCATGAGGGCCCTAGTTTAGATAGAGGCGCATGTGGCGCCAATGCGCAGAGAAACAAGGATATGTTGGCACACCGTGTGCAAAATGCACTGAAAAACACAGTGTTGTTGGCGCATGTGCTCGGAAGACGTGCATGTGGCCTGAAAACCCGTGCATGTTTTGATACACGCCCGGGACGAAAATTTTAAACGAAATTCTCCTCTTTCATCTCTTTGCAGGTAGGACTGGGTCGGTTATGATTCCTGCAAGGTAAATAAGTCAGAAAGAAGTGCTCAAACAACCCAAATAGGGATGAAATTGATACCTTCCCCAGTATGGTCACCAATCTGTTGTATCCTTTTTTCAACTTGAATGAGCAAAAGAGGGACACTTGCAAGTCCAGTTGGTTCAGTTGAACAGGACATAATTTAGTGCAAGAGTTAGACACATCAAGCACAAGAAACAAATAAACAACTAAGCTAATAACAATTAAAGAAATGAAACTACAATGCATAAGGAAATTAGAACCAAAATAAATCAACCAATTGACCAATATTCATGCCACCAATGGATAGATTGTATTAGTGGGAAA
>CBVK0100145863.1:0-12523 GCA_900067695.1 Picea abies | reverse complement strand
TATATATATATATATATATATATATTGCTTCGATTATGAATTTGAAATTACTTTCTATGGGATAATTGCTGCATAAAAATGGCTATGACATGCATGTTTTTATTTTAATTATTGTTATAGGTATATGTTGGAATGTTAAGGTATCCTAAGGTATTGAAAGGAATGGAAAAATCAATATGTCCAAGATAGCCAACAATGAAAGTATGAAATGAAGAGGATAGCATTGCAGATGCAATTGAAGGATTGGGAGAATGTCTCACTGCTAGAAAGAATGAATGTCGAGGATGTGTTACTCCAAGGGCATGGATATTGTAATGTCCCTAGTTTTAACCCTTGGAATAAATTGAACCAAATTATGTATAAAAAGTAAATCATGTGAATATCGTAATAATGATTCCTAGTGTGGAACTCAAATGCCAAGGCCCAACTAGTGAATGGATAAGCATGTATCATAGTAAATGTGCTTAAATGGATCATGTGGTAGGTTGTCATGGTAGATGAAAGATTTATAATATTATTATTGAAAAATATTATATCAAGGTCCAAGCTAGTTGCTAAGAGAACTTGAATGAAATGTGCCATGCTTTCACCATAGGGGAAGAGGAAAGGGGGCCTAAGGGAAAGTAAACCCTCTATTTCCATGTTTCAACCTTAAATCCATCCACCCCCATTATCTCATTAAACCAATATTGAATGTGTGTGAGGTTGGTGGGGGGGATATTTCACATAAGTTATGATTTATATGGGCTTGAGTACAAGTGTAAGAGTCATATGTTCCCTTATGTTAGAATAAATGTTGACCCAAGTCCCTCAAATCTTCTCATTTCCATTTGGAGTCCATGTGCGAGTGGAATTATTACTATAAGACATTATGTTGGTAGACTATCAAGACAACCTGCACCAATTAGCATATGAAGTGGTTGGGCACACACCTATTAGTGCAAGGTTCTTAGTGGAAAGGGAATTTGTGCTATGATTCTTGTTGGATCCATCAATTTGAGAATCATGCACCTTTTCATATGTGAGGCTTCCATGCATTATGCATGGTTCTGGCTAGACAACAATTATATCCCATGAGAAGGGATATTGGACAAAGAGAGTGGACTAGGAGGGAAAGAGTGAAAAACTCTAGACAAGAGTAGAAGGTTGTATACAAGATCCTAGAGGTTAGGTAGGTTATATAACCCCAATACCCTATGTATTTTTTCTCCATAGATTATCTAGGAGTCAAGTTAGATTCTTGCAAGCAAAACCCATAAGGAAAATAATGGTTAGACTCTTGTTGTACACACTATGACACTAGTAAGGGGGAGGATTCCTTAGGGACTTTGTAGAAGAGAAAGGAATGATTCCATATATCTCTAGAATAGTGTGGGTCAAAGGAGGTATATTTTCCCTAGTATTGTATGCAATGTAGAGATAAAGAGTTCCAAGACTGGATTGATACTGTAATAATTGTATGGAATTTTATGGTAAGAACTATGGATAAGTAGGATATAAAATAGGTATGGGTTGGGAAAGGAAGAGCCATGAGCCTTGTTCCTTCACTCCAGTCGCCTCATATCCCAACATAGGGGTGGTATTATTTATTAATACATATGGTTTGGTGGAATGTTGCTTGTGTGTAGCTAGTTTTATAGACAAACTCCATTAAAGATAAGTATTTCTTGTACCATTATGAAAATTCATTGTACATGGTTATTTTTAGTTATAAAGGGATGGGAATGCATGTTATGTGTGAATGAATGAGTTATTACACAATTTGGCCTTATGCACCAAGGAATGGGCATCCCATGTATGTCTGAATTCTTTTCACTCATTCTTTAGATGCATTGTGCATGCCTTTATACTAATTATGAAATCCCATGGAGTTTGTCTTTGTTGTGGTATGATAATGGGTAAATGATTTTATGGAAAGATTAGACCCATAATGAATACACCAATTGTTGAGGTCTTGTATCATGGGTAATAACCATGGCTAAGTGTAGCATGGGGAGGGGCGTTTCCATAGAATAAGACAATTAGGACTCTCTATTACAAAGCTAGGTCATAATGGAGAATGTTGGAAAATTTAGTCATGGGGTTACCTTGGTTTAAAATTATATTTTAAGTGTTATTGGCATTATTACACCTAGGACAAGCAATGGTGTCCTATTGGTGCATGTTACAATGGTGCACCCTGTGGAGGAGGACCTTTATACTCCACAGTGATCTAGGTCATAGATATAGTTCCCAAATAAATGGTGGGGGTTGTACCCTAGGTAAAGCTACACAAGAGATTATGTGAAGTGGAGGCCATGAGATGAAGACACATGGTTCCCTTCTATTTTTGTGGGTCATAAACATACACAGTGAAAGAAGGGGGTCCTTAATCCCTACAAGAATCTAGACCATATTTTGAATCCAAGATCAATAATGGGGATAAGACTCATGGCGGATAATCCCAAGAAATAGTATACCTAAAGAGGCTAGGGGAGGAGACACCTAACAAGATCTAGTTGGTGAGATCAATATACCTTTGATTGATAGTGAACCTTGATCATTTAATGGTGGAGAATGGAAGTGGATGATTGACCCTATGGAATGAGGGTTCAATACTTAATATTTTAAGTTGTGGGTGGAAGACATTACAGGTCATTGAGTTGGTAATATCGATGGTGGATACAGATCTTGGAATAAAGATTTAATCCTTTGGAAACTCACCGAGTGAGACATGTGTCACCATCTAATTAGTGTGGTTTTTTAAAGTAACACCCTCGGTGAAGAAGGCCCTCTAAAACCACAACAATATCATCCATCCAATGATTTTAAGATAAAAAATGCAGAAAGAATCCCAAGGAGAGATATACAAGGTTTAATGTTATATGGCTGAGGGGTCCATCAAACTTGACATAAATGTGGACTATTGGATTGGAACGATCTATGGTGGAGATCTCCTCCAAGCATAAATTTTAAATTCATTAGTGGAATAGAAATGGGCCACTAGGCGCACCATGATTAGTGTAGCTTATAACATGTGCATCATTATGGTAGGGGTCTTACAACCCACAGTAATCCCAATCGTGGATGATTTTTGTGATCTATGGCTAGGGCTTCACCTATTGTGTGGCTTGATGTTTTATCCTTTTTGGGTCAATAAAAATGGGTTATAAAGTTACACTTGCGAAGATGGGGGGTCCTTTAGACCCAAGGAAAACATGGTCATTGATTAGATTCACAATCCATGGTGGGGAATACAACCATAGTAAAGAAGCTCGATGATTGATCATACCATAACAAAGCATCGTTTCCATCCAATTACAAGTTTCCACGTGGCAGGTATCATAGGCCCAATAAGGCCTAAGAATAAAGGAAAGAAAGGAAAATAAAATGAAAATGAGGAACATAAATAAAAATAAAAATATAAAGAAATGAAAGGGAAACAAAGAAAGAGAAAAAGGAAAATAATACCATGCAACCATACATGAAGCTCTATAAAAAAAAAATTTGGCAAGTACCCCAACAACAATACTAAATGGATTGGGTATGCATGGGAGTAGTTTATAGGCTCAATATAAAAGTGAATTCCACATTCAAATAGCCCATCTCCTTAATAACATGAGAGAAGGGGTAGGTTACATTACACTTTACCATTTGACTAAAAGTGATGGACCAAGAAATAAAGTTTGCCAACAATGTTCATAGCCAAATAATCAAACCGATTTAGGAGAAGCTTGAGATGTTTGAGATTTTAACTCTTGAAGAAATTTGTCTGGAGGCATAATTATTATAGACCAAAAATAGTTGGAGAGAACAAAATAATTTTTTTGATGTTAATTCTAATAGTGTAGTACCCCACACTTTGGCTCCTTGACAGATAATGACCTAGATCATGTTTTTATTTCAATTCAAGTAGCCTATAACCTATTAATCAAGGAGTTTAAAAGATAATTACCTAGATCATGTTTTTCTTTCAATTCAAGTAGCCTGCCTATTAGTCAAGGAGTTTAAAAAACTTGATTGGACTTATGAGATAATATAAACCTATATGTGTGTGATTATTGTGAATTTGTGTTATGTGATGTGACATCGTGAATTTGTTTATACATATTGCTTGTGATCTCAAAGTTAATTTATTTGATATCATATTTGCAAATACATAATATTATGTGCTAACATGTATTGCATCCTATGTGAGGATGTTGGATATGATGATATAACTAGAGGACTCAATGGGATTCAAGTGGTGACAACACCATGCACTATTTAATATGACAAAGAGTAAACTATCATATTTTTATCATGTGATATGATGTTTTGACAAATTCATTTGGAAAGCATGTTGTGTAGTATATCCAAGTGGTTACTAATGTGGATATAGTTTGGTATGTGAGATATGGATGGTGATGGTTAAGTTCTTAAGGAAAGTTTTCGGTCTAAGTAGGAATGGTGTTAGCACTCTGTAAATTTGTTCGGCTGATAAAACAAATGACAAAGGTAACCTACAAACCAACTTTAGAGCTGGGTGTTATTGGATAAATCGGTGAATGCGGACATAAACTAATCTCCCTAGATCCACCTAGATCTAGAACAAAAAAAGACAGGGCATGATGCTTTCCCTAAGTTGCTACCATTTAATGTACTATCAAAGAAGGAATGGATGACATACCTTTAGATATCGCTTACTTATATCTCTATTGTCCCTGCTTCACTCCGGTGCTCTTGTGAGATTAGATGTACAATGACACAAACCAACCAAAGTGAAAGCAATAATTGTAGATTCAATGGAAACCTAAACATGTGATCAAGGAGTCATGTAATAAAATGCTAATGATTTTATGGGAAAGAAACATGTCAGTGTATCATATTAAGTAAAAGAAGAAGATACAACCAAATTGCCTTGATGTCACAAGTTCCCTTTCGGTGGTCCTTTGTTTCAACACACACACACACTTGCTCTGAATTTGTATGAAGATGGTCCACAAATATTGATGGAAAAATGGAGGCCCCAAGCATCAATTGTATAAGGATTGATCACACAATATTCAGTCTATTCTTTCAACAATTCTTTGCTCAATATTGCTTAACATTTTCCATGAGAAACCCATTATTATATAGGAGAAGGTGAAGTGGTTACAAGGATGAGGATGATCCCACCAAATCAGAGAAACTAGTAAGATCACAACCATACGAACGCCACCTCAGATTCTAGAATATTCTCCTTTTAAAAACTTCGTGAAACTTCTTCCTTTTCTTAGCTTCAAACATCATTGCACCCTGCCTATATAGCAGCATGCAGAAATCCCATGAGCTAGGCATAGAGTAGCCTACGGAAATCAAGGATTTTTGCGCTATGTACCACTGTCACCTGCGACGTCATTCTAAAAATGTGCCTTGTAGGGGAATAAGTTAGCCATTTTCCTTATGTCAAAGATTGTTTTGGAATTGTAGACACATGCCAATAGGGTCATCATCAGAGTGACCAAAATAATGTTTAACACTAGGTACTAGCCTGCTCATCTCAGAGAGGGATCTCTCCTGTCACTTGGTATTTCTTTGACAATCAATGGCTAGGTTTTGTTCTTTGGGATTTTTTTTATAATTTTTCTAGCAAGGAAGGGGAGGGACACTTAGGGATATGGAGTCAAACTTCTGAAAATGAATGGAATCACTGACTAGTCGATAGAACTCTCTAGAGGATAAAGGATGAATGAGGCGATAAATATGAGTTATAATTTGTAAATTTGCCGTGTGTAGGAAGAAAAGAAAACACATAACTGCATCAAAGCATTAAATAAATGAATTCTAAATAAGTTAGGAAGAACTTAACACAGTTTAAATAGCTTCAGCTGAGAGCATCACAAGATGAATTATGGGCCTTTGACTATCCAATTTAAACAGAAGACAGTGAAAATGAAATCAAAAATACAGGAAATACATACAAAGAGAGGAGACAAAACTCAAATCACCACCAATAGAATATTTTCATGGAAAATTAAATACTTTTGCATGTGTATTCAGTTCAGCTTCATAAAATTACATTCAAGTCCCGAATAGCTACAATTGTTCCCTTCCAAATCTTCCAACCCCTAATACATTTGGAACTCCTAATATTTATACAAGTTGAGTTCCTTTGGTTTGAAACCGATTATAATGATTACAGAAAAAAATGCTTCGGCTTCTAAAACCGATTACAATGATGAAATTTAAACATTTCAATTTTGAAACTGATTACAATGATCAACAAGAAATGCTTCATGATCTGGATTCTAGCTCTTATGGTGTTTTAGTTTCTTTCCTCTCCCTATGACTCTATCTCGACCCTCTATGTGATTTGTTGTCTTTCATTTACCTCTGGACATCATTTACTAGGTCCTGGAAAACTACAATTGGTCTTATCCAGCTGGATTATCTCCTTTGATTGCATGTTAGGAGATGCTCTATCTCAGATATAATTTTCTACCTGAAAATGAGTGGAACTGGCGAGCCGAGTTAGTGTGTGGTTGAGTTGCAGGTGGAAGATGATATTTGTGCCAAGTTCTAATGGTCCAGTGTTTAAAAAATAATAATCAAATAATTTAAATGACTAATGATCGTTTTTCGGGGGCACGAGGAAGTGTTTTTGGGGAAACTCGCTTCTTTCCTCAAAATGAACCTGGTGACACCACATAGCCCCAAATGAAACTTGTGGTTTTCATTTCGACCCTCTCTCCAAAATTATCCTCCGTGCATATTCTCCCCCCAAAATTGTTCTCAATCGTTTCTCTTGGTATATCAAGATCTGTGATGCGTCGGGCCCCACTACTTAGCGTTTCTGCTAGATTGAGTCCTTTCCTGCCAGATTTAGCCCCTTTTACTAGTTTATCGGGCTTCTAAACTGGTTTAGTGTCCTACTGTAGATTTCACATAAAAAATTTTAACATGTGATAACATTGGCTCCAACTAGGGATGTTATCCTCCCAGTGAGCTAGCAAAGAACTCATAGACCTAGTGCCTGATCCACTGGGCTAGTCCCAAAACATGTGTGTACCCTTCTCTGACCTGTCACCAATGTCCAATGAAAACCAAAGTATACACACTCCTCTCAATCAAAGACTGAATGCTAAATGCACCACTAAAATATGACTGTACACACTACTGAAAACCCAAACTGAAAAATGCTTGACCAACAAGCTTATTCGCACCTACCTACCCTAACTATTGAAATGAACTGCCAATCAAGTGAAATCATAATGCCAATGCAAACATGAAATCATTTTATCCACTTTTTGTTTTCTTTGCACATGCTTGCTCCAAATCTTGTTTACCAAGAATTCATTCAAAAATTTATCTATAAATTCAAATCTCAAAAAATTAAAAACATTGGGACTATTTACCACCTCCAACAAAACTGCAAATATATCCTCTAAAACATGCATAAAACAACAATCATGTTTCACCCATTCCATTGCATCCTTGTTTTCATGTAATTCAACTTGTTGATTACCACAAAGAGGCTGAAAAATCTGTTGAGATTGCTGGAAATAACAATATTCTGAGTCAGAAGACAGTGCTGGATGAAATGAAACTCCTAGTGGCAAACAATCCATATCTAACACTGGCGTTTATTGACCATCATCTTTATTTCCAAGATGGTAGTTGAGAACAGACTGCAAATCTGAATTGAAATAACCTTCCATGTAATCAACAACACAATCATTAAATGCATGAGAAGGTTGTTGGTCTTCCTCAGTGATAACAATTTGCTCATGTAAAAGAGTGTCACTGTGAATGCAGTCAGACTTCCATGCTTCCTCTGTTATCTCATCATTTACTTTCAATAATTCAAAGGAAGAAAAACATAATGGAAGATAATTTTCATTGGCAAGTTGACTGCTTTCTTCATAATCATCATGCCTGGAGGATTTCTGATTATAAATATTTTTCTTCAACAATTTGAAAGAAGCAAAACACAATGGAAAAGTTCTTTCACCTTATTCAAAACTTTCTTCATTTTCTTCACTATTGTCATATGCACATTTTTCGATTTCTTTGGATTGTTGAACATAATCATTTTCATCTTTGGAAAGTGCAACTTCTTTTTCTGAAAAGTCAACCTCATAGTCATCATTGTACTTATCATACTTAGGTTTTCCAAAAATCTTTGTAATGTCATCAAACAGGAAAATTGAGGCAGTGGCTTGTTCCTTTGCAGGCTGATCTGAAAATTTACATTTATGGATGTCATGAAAGGGATGAAGATATGTATTAAATTTCTACAATGAAACTCTTGATGGCAAGAAGATCATGGCTGATTTGGACAACAACTCATCATCATCTGCATTTTCAGATTCATCTTCGACCAATGGCTGTAATTTTGGACTGATAAACCTTCTGTGTAACAAGCAACAGGGTCATCAAACATATGAGAATATGGCTGCAATTTCTTGTCAATTTGTTCCAGTGAATCAATGTGATTTGGAATCAACACACATTCCTTTCCATCAATGATGATCTTAAAATTTTCTTTCAACAATTTAAACGAAGAAAAGCATAAAGGTAAAGAATTTCCTTCAGCTGATTCTGTACTTTCTTCAATTTCTTTTTTGTAACTGTGATATGTAGACTGATTGTTCTCATTACACTGCTGCAAAGGAACTTTTTTTGATAGAGAACATGAAGATGGTTGTTATAGGAAGTCAACATCATAATCATCATCATATTCATGATATATAGGAAAATCAACAACATCTTCAATGTCATCTCACAAGGAAAAGCTTGGGACATCAACCTGTTATTCAACAAACTAATTTGCAAATTCATTTTCTTGATTTTCTACAAATGAATGCATAAAACTATCAACCCCATTCTTATCATGAGATAGATCAGAATCTAAATTAACATCTTATTTTTCAATAAGTGGAATATAATCCTTTGCAAAATAATTAGCATTTAAGAATTCAAGAGGACATATGGTATTATTAACCCTATGCTCAAGATTCAAATCAACTGTTTTTTGTTCATATTCACTGGCATGTTCTTTAGCATCTAACTCCTCATTTTGAATCTATTTACATGCTTGAATATTGTGTTGAATCTCCTGAGCATCATTAAACATTTGCTGCAAGGACTTATATCTTCTTTCCATTAGAAGGAAAGCAAATCTAGGTGAAAGGTTGTTGCATAATGGAGAATGGATGCAACTTCAGTGGGTTGAATCTCTTTGGGAAACTTGTAATAAATACTGGAAAACCTTCTACTGAATGTAGAAATAATTTCAATGTTCTACCTTTTCAAAGCATAGAACTTTGTAAGATGTAGATCCAAAAATTTCCTCTTGCCCCAAAATTTCAAAAAAACATCCTTCAATTCCTCCCATGAGCTAATTGTCTCTAGTTGCAAGTGTTTAAACCAGTCTTTTGTATCCCCTTTCAAGGATTGAGAGAAGGCCCTCATACAAAAATTATCATGATCAATATCAAACAAATCTATAAAATGTTCAAAATCTTGGATGTGTTTTTCAGTTGTGATGGCATTAGGTTCTCCATCAAACATAGGTAGGTACTTATAGTGATTTGGAGGAAAATTGTGAAGCATGTGAGGTAATTTTAAAGGTTTGTATCCATGTTGAATATTGGAGGGTGTTGGATCAAGTACAGGAGGTGAGACATGAACCTTGATTTCATGAGGCTCATCAACTTGGCTATGGTCAACACATGGCTCAAATGGAAGATTTTGATCAAAATCAGTGATACAATGAGGAAATATATGTACAAATTTAAGAGGAGGATATACAAGTGAAATATTCTCATGATTATTATTTGAATGCAATAGGTAAAGAAAAAATTGTTTAGCATGTTCAGGAAAGGACAAAAGGTAATTAATAACAAAAAATATTTTGTCTTGGAAAGAACTCAACTTTAGGTACTTGTTTTCTCCCATGATGTCCTTGTTGGACAGTTGAGAGGGGGGGGTGAATCAATTGTTACCATTCTTAAACAATTTTTCTTATTTTAAACTCTTTACAAAGCACTCAATGGAAATCACAATAATGTAGGGAGGTAAGCAATAGAATATTCAACGTCAATCACACACATGAAATATACAGAGACAAATATTTCTTGAGGAAATTGTTATGAGTGGGAAATGCCCCTATGGAATAGCATTAAGGGTTTTATCATGCATGCAGAAATGACCTAAAGTATCCTACTTTTTACCATCATCCCAATCATAGACCCCATTATTCATATGCAAATAAAAGATTAAAAAGATAAATTTATTATACCTTAGTTTCCGTGTTTAATGTCGATCCTTCAACATTCGATTGTTCCTTGACTGCAAATCTCCTCCCAAAGCTGACCTGCATTCATAATCAGAGAAAGAAAGAACTCCAAACATGAATTTTATCTATGAACTAATGGGTTAGATATTCTATCAAAATATCATCAATATTAAACATTAAAAACCTCATATGGCGGGACGGGAAAAGTACTTCTTTTATTAATCTCACAAGAAAACCTTACAATAGTGAGATCAGCCACTACTCCTTGAATCTGGTCCTGGGCTCCTCTTCAATTGTGCTCCAACTGCTTTCATGTATGCTTGACTTCACACAATGGTTGCAAAAGGTTGGGGCAAAGGGGAATACAAAATCAGGTAGAGTTTCTTTACTATGATTTTCCTCCTTTCAAATGGGACCCCTACCCCTTCTTTTATAGGCTAGAAAGGGCTAGGTATTTGGTCGAGTGACTGGCTATGGGTGGTCAAATGGTTTAGGTAACTTACCAAAAACTGAGTGTTCCATATACAACTTTCTATTTCTCTTTATTTTGTTAGTATACGCAGCCTGTAGTGGGTCAGATAGCGTATACACACGTTCAGCAGTGGAGCAGGTCGTGTATGCTTTCAAAAAGGGTGTTTTTAAGAAGTTTTTCAGTAGTGGCTTGGAAAAAATTGGAAAATGAGATGGCCTGATGCCAAGTAAGTATGTCTAGTGAAAATTATGGTTATAACATATGCCCCCTAATGTGTGAGGTGAGAAGATCATCTTATGGCCGAAATACATTATCAATCTTTACCAACGTACAAAACAAGTGAGCCTAGGGACCAGAGTTCGAGAGGTGCCATCTGCACAATAAAAATTGTCTCACCAAGGTGGGCATACCCATGCTCGGGATGAAAAAAATTCATGGATGTCAATCAAATACACTGCAGATCCATCTCATATAACTATATAAAGTGTAGCTATGAGAAATACACAATGGGTCTACATCTCAAAACAAAAAAGATATACATGTATAGTATCCATCTTCCAGAAGCTAATAAGGCCTGATGGCTGGAGATGAGGCCTTCCGAGCTCGAGAAACAACTTCAAAATCTTCACAACTCGGGTAGGAGTGTAATATGAGTGTACGACTTCACTACCTAGAGGTCTTCGACGGCTTGTCAGGAATGGACTTAGAGGATCTTGATGATCAGGAAGAGGGCTTCATTGATTTCGAACAAAGACTTGATTGGGATTACGAGATGGTTGGGAATGAGGGAAAGAGACAAACTGTAGAGGGTTCGAATCAAGTTTGGTAAAAACTTCCCTTGGATAATAGCACGATAAAAGATGAGACTCAGGTAGCATGGTACTTGAAATAAGTTTACAATGCAGGAGGAAATGCAAACTCTCCAAATGTTTGGAACAATAACCAAATGGAGGAGGACACAACTCTATGTAGAGAGAACAACTTCCTAAGGTCATGTTAAATCCCAGGTGTTGTTGGGAAAATCTCCCTACAGACTAGAAAATAGAGTTCAGGCTTTGCATGCAGATATGACCGAAGAGAAATTACTTCTACCTACATCCCTAGATTTAAATCCCTTTTTCTTAGTAAATGCATGGAAAGATCAAACTACCTCGTTCCTGGCGTTTGATGTTGATCCTTTGTTGTGCTTGATTACTTGTTTGCAATACTCCTTCCAAATTTGACCTACATCCAAGACAAGAAACAACTATGCATGCATACTACTTATATACTAATGGGTTAGAAATCCAAACATATATTGATCAAACTATAAACAGTTCATGAATTGGGATGGGAAAGGCATTTTCTTTATTACTTTGAATGAGTCAACTTACAAAAGCTGAGACGGGTCACTGCTGCTTGAACCTGATCCTAGGCTCCTCTTCTTCTTTCCTCCAACTGCTTTTCTTTGAATCTCCTTTGGCATAAGAAAAGGCTAAAGGGTTGGGATAATGGGAATACGTAAATGGGAAAAGTTTATTTGCTATATTTTTCCTCCTCAAAATTTTACCCCTACCCCTTCTTTTATAGGTTAGAAGGGGCTAGGTATTTGGATGAACCCTCGACTATGCATGGTTGGGAGTTTTAGTTAACTTACCCATAGCTTTTTGTTCAGTCAACAACTTTCCTTTTTTCATTCTTTTGTAGGTAGACATGGGTTGTTTTGGGTCAGCCAGCATGTAGACGCGTGCAGTAATGGATTAGGGCATGTGGGCCTTTATAAAAGAGGATTTTCACAGATTTGTTCAGCAGTGCTTTGGCAAAGAAGGGAT
>CBVK0100145862.1:0-13440 GCA_900067695.1 Picea abies | reverse complement strand
AGGGAGTAACCAGGGAGAAATTGAGTTCCTACTCAGTTTCAGTTGGTCTTCAAGAATGAAGATGAAGATGAGAAATTTGCCAGGTCCAAGAAGGTTCAGAGTCCAACATATACAACAACGGTGGAGTTGTTGAGATTAGTCTCAAAGTGGGAGATTGTTGGTTGTGGAGCCTAATTATCTTCCTGATTTAGAGGTCTTTTACTTTCAGCCGTGTTTATACCCCATGAAGTATTTACACCCCAGAAGTATGTACACTCTTCCACGCAGGGTAGTGCATAGGGGGGTACCCCCTCTGCGAAGTCTAGGGGGGCTATCCCCCCGGCCGGGGGGTCTGGGGGCAAGCAGGCTCCTAGTGAGGGTTCAGGGGTGAAGCCCCCAAAGCAAAAATTGCCTTGTAAAAGTATATTATAATTTCATTGTAAATCTGGACCGTTCATTATAAGGTCGCAGATCTAACGATAGAGATTATGTTAGGGTTTTTTTCCCTAGAGGGAAACCCTATTTTATGAGGGAAATGTATTGCGGCTATGTATGTTGGTGAGTATTGTATTATGAGAGAGGAGACTGTGAGAGAAAGAAGAGGAAGTTACATCAGGTTTTGATGTAGGTTGTATCCCTCCATTTTGTTGGATAATAATAAAGAAAGGACCTGGCAATTTCTCTGGTGGATGTAGCCCACACTGGGTGAACCACGTAAATCTGTGTCTCTCTTGTATTGTGTATCTTCTGTGTTTTGATTCTGCATTTGTTTTATTTTATTTCTCTGCGGTCCTATTTTTCTAACATCTACTTCCCGAGATTCTAGGAAGTTAGGTTTCATACACTCTGATTTATGTGGGTCCATGCCTGTTCAATATGAAAATGGTAATAAATATCTGCTGACTTTTATTGATGACTACACCAGGATGTGTTGGGTTTATCTGTTGAAAGAGAAATATCAGGTTTTTGAAACTTTTAAGAATTTTCATTTATGGATTACAAATGAAACTCAACTTAATATTGGCACTATACGATTAGATGATGGTGGTGAATACATGATGCAGGAGCATCTCAAGCGAGCCGACACAGAGTCCAAAGACAACTGGAAAAGCACCCATCACAAATTTTGAAAATATCTTAAGGTATTAATGAAGCCATTAAGAAGGAGCGCCCTTGTATAATGTAAATGGACCTTGAGCAATCCGCTCTTGTCCTTAGTAGGTAGAAGGAATTTATAGTAGTTAATGCAAGTAGATAGAATTGAATGTTAGATTAGACAGTTTTAGAGTGCAAGAGGGAAACGGGATATAGACACCCTCATTTTGTGTATTGTAACATAGAGGTGAAGAGTAAGAAGAGCATAGAGGAGAAGCAGAGAGCTGTGTGTAAACACCCATGTACAAAAATTTGAATTAATAAGAGAAAGCTTTGATTCGAATACATGGCATCATGTTTGTTCTCTGTGTATGTATGCTAAATGTTATGCTCATGGTTATTTTACTCTTTCTACTGTACATTTTCTTTTATGATATGTATGAATGATTTCTTGTTGAATGTTTGAAATCTGAGAGGAAAGGGAAAATGAATGAGTTTCAATTGGTTCTCTATCTGAGCAAGAGTTCTTGCAAGGAGTGCAGTTGAATTGTCCGCAAGGAGTGAATTGACAAGGTGTTCAGAGGTTTGTCTATGAAAGCTCAGGAGAGATAGCTTTGTTCTCATTTCCTTAGAAGTGCAGTTAGGCACAAAGAGCCATGCAAGGAGTGCGCAGGCCAAGTGAAGTCTCAAGAGTTTTGGACCTGAGTGAAGTATTGAGAGACTGCTGCTGTAGGTGTGTGCAGAGTCGAAGAAGTTCAACACTTGAAAGTGTTTGAGGGTTGCCGCAAGGAGTGCGAGCAATGGTTTTTCTGAAAAACTCAAAGTCGTGGGAAAGTTCAGAGGGAGTTGAAGCCTTCAAAGTCATTGAAGGAAGGAAAGAGGCCAAGTACCTTGAGAGTTTGAAGGAAGGTGTAGCGACGTCAGATCGCAGGAGGACTAGTTCTCGGGGAAATAGATGGACAGTCGGAATTCTCTGTAGAGAATTCATGAATTCCCATGAGCTGTCAGATCTCATGGAGGAGCGGGGGAGTTACGGAGAAAGGGTCAAAAGGTTTTAAGATACAGAGGAGTAGGACCATAGATCCAAGCCACAAGGGCCGTTGGATTTACACGTGGATTCCTATATTGGGTTTTTATAGGTGAAAGTCCCATAAACTTTGCAACGGGAATCACGATATCCTGAACCGCGAAGTCCCAAAGGCTAGGAGAATGGTGTGGGGCCAGAGGAGTCAGCGAGGTGGACAGGTGGTGCACTATCGACATGGAGTCAAACTCCATTGATCATTTCGGGGTTTCGTGGAGTGAAGTTCCGAATTCATTGCATTAGGATTCGCGATATTGCGAAGTCTGAAGTCCCGACATAAGTAAAGGGGCGTTGAAAAGTCAACCTTGTGAGCGCATCAGAATTTTGGAAAATTGGATTCTGGGAATCGTGGGAACAAGTTGCTTGACACTGCGACCATCGAAATTGCGATAAGGAAAATTCTGAAAGAGAGAAGGAGGAAGGGTTAGCGTTGACTGTTTTCGGGTTTCAGAGATTCGAAAACAAGGCGCTTGACCAACGGATTCGCGAAAGTGAAAAGTTCGATCTCCTGAAGTACAAGGGGGAAATTCTTGAAGTTGATTGTGGGTGCAGATTTCCTGAAAGGG
Source organism: Picea abies (assembly GCA_900067695.1). Taxonomy (NCBI): domain Eukaryota; kingdom Viridiplantae; phylum Streptophyta; class Pinopsida; order Pinales; family Pinaceae; genus Picea; species Picea abies. The sequence goes on along the minus strand of CBVK0100145862.1, from coordinate 10,716 downwards.
AAATAGAAGAGCCATTTCTGAAAGCTCTTCGGGCTAGTGTAAGGGGAAAAGATCCTGTTGACGTGGACCTTTCGACCTGTGGGTTGAGGGGGACTGCATCATCATTTGGTATCAAAGCACAGAAAGGTTCTTTGTTTTCTGTAGCAAGAAAGAAGAAATTTCACCATGCCGCCAAGGAGAAGGGACAGACAAACACCTGATCCACCAGAGGAGAGGGAAATGTCGAGGAGAAGAGGTATGCAGATGACTGATCCAACTATGGAAAAAGAAATGCGTGATCTATGCACTAGACTTGAAGACATGGAGACAACACAAAGATGCACAGTCAGTGCTGGGGATCTTAGTGATTTCGAAAGTGAAATTGAATCTAAACGTGAAGAAGAAGTTGCAGCTGAAGATGCAACAAATGAACGTTTGATTAAGGCTATTACAAGAATGGGTGCAAGAGAGAAAAGGGACATTCCAATTTATGAGGGAAATTTGTATGCAGAGGAGCTTCTAGACTAGATTAGAGCTATAGACACATACTTTGACTATGAAGATGTCGAAGAGGAAAAGAAGGTCAAGCATGTTGTCACTAGATTAAAGGGACATGCAACATTGTGGTGGGATGAACTACAAGCTGACAGATGCTACAAAGGCAAGCAGAAGATCAAAAGTTGGGATAGAATGATCGTGAAGATGAAGGCAGAATTCATCCCCAGATATTACCATATTACTCTGTTCAGGAGAATGCAGAACCTGAGACAGAAGATGATGACAGTGAAAGAATACACTGAGGAATTCTACAGGCTGAACATCAGGGCAGGTCATCGGGAGAGCGATGATGAAAAAGTTTCTAGACACATGAATGGCTTGAGATATGAAATCCAAGATGAGATGAGCATGGTAACCATCCGAATGGTGGAAGATGCTTATCAGATGGCTCTAAAAGCAGAAGAGAAGCTGAGTTGAAAGTAGGGTCAAAGAGGCCGAGGTATAAGTCAGCCCAGAGGCAAATCAGTTGCCCAAGATAAATATCAGAAGCCCAAGGAGGATTGGAATAAACCTCTGACTCAAACTGAGAGAGGTGGAAGCTCACAGCAAGGGCAATATGTTGAACAGAGAGGGCAGCATACCGAACATAGGGGAGATTATGCTGATAATAATGCTTTTCCTCGTACTAGAGGTAGAGGAAGAGGAAGAGGTGGAGTAATAACATGTTTCACATGTGGAAAGAATGGGCACAAGTATTATGAGTGTCTAGATAAAAAGAAAGGAGGAGAAACTCACATCACTGAAGCACAGAGGCGATATGTTGAGGCAGAAGATGCTGAAGGCGAATGATCACTGATGATGCGAAAATCTCTTTTGACACCAGAGAAGGAGGTGGAGAGTTCGGTCCAAAGAAGAATACTTTTCTGGACTGCTTGCAAGACCAAGGACATGGTATGAAAGGTCATTGTGGACAGTGGTAGCACAGATAATCTTGTTTCTACGGAGATGGTAGAAAAGCTGGAGCTGGAGACGATTGATCATCCAAGCCCATACAGAGTTTCATGGCTACAAAAATGACATCAGGTAACTGTCACTAAACAATGTTTAGTTGAATTTAAGATAGGGGGATATAATGATAAGATACTCTGTGATGTCATTCCTATGGATGTTTGTCATCTATTACTGGGTAGACCATGGCAATATGACAGGAATGTGATTCACGATGGGAGAATGAACACATACACCCTAGAGAAGAACGGAATAACTCACATGTTGCTTCCAATTAAGAATAAGGAGGTGAAACCAGAAGTAAGAAACATTGTACTTCTCATGAGTGGGAAGGAAATTCTTACAAAGGTTAAGAAGGAGGATACACATTTCATTGTGGTCAAAAAACCAAAGATTGTTTTAACCAACACAAGAGTGGATGATTTACCAGAAGAAGTTTAGGAGCTGCTGGAAGAGTTCATTGACATAGTAGTGGATGAACTACCTCATTCGTTGCCACCGATCAGAAGTGTGAGTCATCATATTGATCTCATACCAGGAGCCAGTTTGTCAAACAAAGCCGCATACAGATTGACGCTGCAAGAGAATGAAGAGGTCAAAATACAAGTCCAGGATTTGTTGGACAAAGGTTTGGTCAGAGAAAGCTTGAGTCTGTGTGTTGTTCCGACAATACTCAGTCCGAAGAAAGACAGAGGCTGGAGGATGTGTACTGACTCGAGGGTGATCAACAAGATAACCATCAGGTATAGATTTCCATTGCCAAGGATGGATGATCTGATGGATTGCTTGAGTGGAGCAAAGTATTTTTCAAAGATTGATTTGAAAAGCGATTATCATCAAATCCGCATGAGAGAAGGTGATGAGTGGAAGACAACATTCAAAACAAACGAAGGGTTGTATGAATGGCTTGTTATGCCGTTTGGCTTAACAAATGCACCGAGTACCTTCATGAGGTTAATGAACGAAGTTATAAGGGAGTTCATTGGAAATTTTTTTATTGTATATTTGGATGACATACTGGTTTTCAGTAAAACAGTGGCAGAGCATCTGAAACATTTGTCTACAATGATGCAGAGGTTACAACAAGAGAAGCTTTTGATAAACATGAAGAAATCATCATTCATGAAGATAGAGCTCATTTACTTGGGATTTTTTATTTCTGTAGATGAGTTGAGGATGGATCTAGATAAGGTGAAGGTAATCAAGAATTGGCCATCACCGAAAAACATTTTTGAGGTGAGAAGTTTTCACGGATTGGCTAGTTTCTACTGAAAATTCATCAGAAATTTCAGTGGAATTAGTGCACCAATGATGGATACAGTGAAGAAAAGACACAAATATTTTCACTAGACTGAAGAGGCTGAGAAGAGTTTTAATTTGTTGAAGAGGAAAATCACGGAACAACCAGTTCTGGTGTTGCAGGATTTCCAAAAGACATTTCAAGTGAAATGCGATGCAAGTGGGTTTGCAATAGGGGCAGTTTTGAGTCAAGAGGACAGGCCGATAGCATACTTCAATGAGAATATGAATGAAGTGAAAGTGAAGTACTCCACTTATGACAAGGAGTTCTATGCTATCATACAGGCATTGAAGAAATGGAGACATTACTTGATCCCGAAGGAGTTTGTCTTATATAGTGACAATCATGCATTGCAGTTTGTGGCTCAATAGGAAAAGTTGAATCGGAGACATGTTAAATGGGTTGAGTACATGTATAATTTCAATTTTGTGATTAAACATATTTATGGTACTACTAACAAAGTTGCTGATGCTTTGAGCAGGAAGTGTTTGCTATTGCAGTAGTTCAAAGTCAAAACGTTGGGTTTTGATGATCTCAGGAACATGTACGCAGATGATCAGGATTTTAAGGAGGCATATGAAGCAACTGAGAATCCAATTCTCAGAGATAGTAGCCAATGGGTAGAATACATGATCCAGGAAGGATTATTGTTTAAAGGTAATCAATTGTGTTCTGAAATGCTCCATGAGGGAGAATCTGCTGAGGGAGAAACACAATGGATGATTGGCAAGACACTTTGGTCACGACAAGACATTCACAAAGCTGAATGAGTCATATTTTTGGCTAGGAATGCGAGTAGACATCAAGAGATTCATGGACAGATGGAGAATTTGCCAACATTCGAAGGGAAGGAAACAAAATGTAGGGTTTTATCAACCATTGCCCAAACCTGAAAGGTCGTGGGATGCAATCAGCATGGATTTCATCTTGGGGTTGCCAAGAACACAAAGAGGTTTTGAATCAATCTTTGTGGTGGTGGATAGATTTTCCAAGATGGAACGCTTCATTCCATGTCAGAAGACCAGTGACACAACTCACATTGCAAATCTATTTTTCAAAGAAGTCATTCGACTTCACGGATTACCGAGGATTATAGTTTTGGATAGAGACACTAAGTTCATTAGACACTTTTGGAGGACCTTATGGAATGCCCCTCATCAATTGATGATGCAGTCCCCCTCAACCCGCAGGTTGGAAGGTCCACGTCAACAGGATATTTTCCCCTTACACTAGCTCGAAGAGCTTTCAGAAATGGCTCTTCTATTTCCCTTTCGAGAAATCTGCACCCACAATCAACTTCAAGAATTTCCCCCTTGTACTTTGAGAGATCGGACTTCGCACTTTCACAAATCCATTGGTCAAGTGCCTTGTTTTTGAATCTCCGAAACCCGAAAACATTCAACGCTGACCCTTCCTCCTTCTCTCTTTCAGACTTTTCCTTATCGCGATTTCGGCGGTCACGGTGTCAAGCAACTTGTTCCCGCGATTCCTGAAATCTGATTTTCTGAAATTCCGATGTGCTCACAAGGTTGACATTTCAACGCCCCTTTACTTCTGTCGGGACTTCGGACTTCGCAATATCGCGAATCCTAATGCAATGAATTTGGAACTTCACTCCATGAAACCCCGAAATGGTCAATGAAGTTTGACTCCATGTCGATAGTGCACCACCTGTCTACCTCGCTGACTCCTCTGGCCCCACACCATTCTCCTAGCCTTCGGGACTTCGCGGTTCAGGATATCGCGATTCCCATTGCAAAGTTTACGGGACTTTCACCTACGAAAACTTGATATAGGATTCCACGTGTAAATCCAACGACCCTTGTGGCTTGGATCTACGGTCCTACTCCTCCTGATCTTAGAACCTTTTGATGCTTTCATCGTAACTCCCTTGCTCCTCCATGATATTTGATGGCTCACGGGAATTCATGAATTCTCTATAGAGAATTCCGACCGTCCGTCTCTTTCCCTGAGAACTTATCCTCTTGTGGTCCGACGTCGCTACACCTTCCTTCAAAATCTCAAGGTACTTGGCCTCTTGCCTTCCTTCGACAAATTTGAAGGCTTCAACTCCCTCTGAAATTTCCCACGACTTTGAGTTTTTCAGAAAAACCCCTGCTCACACTCCTTGTGGAAACCCTCAAACACTTTCAAGTGTTGAACTTCTTCGACTCTGTGCACACCTGTAGCAACAGTCTCTCAATACTTCACTCAGGTCCACAACTCTTGATACTTCACTCGGCCTGCACACTCCTTGCATGGCTCTTTGTGCCTAACTGCACTTCTGAGGAAATGAGAACAAAGCTATCTCTCTTGAGCTTTCAGAGACAAACCTCTGAACACCTTGTCGACCCACTCCTTGCGGACAATTCAACTGCACTCCTTGCAGGAACTCTTGCTCAAATAGAGAACCAATTGAAACTCATTCCTTTTCCCTTTCCTCTCAGATTTCAAACATTCATCAAGAAATCATTCATACATAGCATAAAAGAAAATTTATAGTAGAAAGAGTAAAATAACCATGAGCATAACATTTAGCATACATACACAGAGAACAAACATGATGCCATGGATTCGAATCAAAGCTTTCTCTTATTAATTCAAATTTCTGTACATGGGTGTTTACACACATCTCTCTGCTTCTCCTCTAGCTCTTCTTACTCTTCACCTCTATGTTACAATACACAAAATGAGGGTGTCTATATCTCGTTTCCCTCTTGCGCTCTAAAACTGTCTAATCTAATATTCAATTCTATGTACTTGCATTAACTACTATAAATGCCTTCTACCTACTAAGGATGAGAGCGGATTGCTCAAGGTCTGTTTACATTATACAAGGGCGCTCCTTCTTAATGGCTTCATTAATACCTTAAGATATTTTCAAAATTTGCATTGGGCGCTTGTCCAGTTGTCTTTGGACTCTGCGCTGGCTCACTTGAGATGCTCCTACATCATACTCTCTGGCTCGGAAATTTTCATGGGATCCTGTCCATGAGCTCACACATGGTGTGTCCATGCTTCTGGATCTCCGCTTCATTCTCCCAGCTGGCATCTTCAACTGGATGGCCCTTCCACTTGACCAAATACTCAAAGTATTTCTTCCACCTGGTCTTCTGGCTCACTCTTTTGTCCAGTATGCGCTCCATCTGTGGCTTTTCTGCAACTGGCATCTGCTTTGTCCACTGGAATTCTGGTTGTTCATTTTCTGTCCCTACTTCCTCAGCTTTATATGGGTACAAATCTGAGATATTGAATATCGGAGAAATTCCTATCCCATCGAGTAATTCAATCTCGTAAGCATTCGTCCCAAACTTCTTTAATACCTTACATGGTCCGATTTTCTTCATCTTCAACTTATTATATGTTCCTCTCAGGAACCTTTTCTTTCTCAAATGTTCCAGAACCAAATCACCAACCTCAAATTGAAGTTGTCTCATGTGTTGATCTACTTTGCGCTTATATTCCTGGCTCAAATTCTGCAAACGTTCCTTCACCTGGCTGTGAAGTTTCTTCATTGCCTCCGCGAATTCTTCTGCACTAGCGCTCCTAGTTGCATTCTATTCTGAATCCCCCAATTAAGAAATTACTCTTCGCTGCATGCCATAGACAATCTGAAATGGACTCTGCCATGTGTTTCTGTTAACCAAGTCGTTATAACAAAATTCTGCCTGTGGTAATATGTTGTCCCACTGGTTGTGATGTTCTGTTACCAGGCTTCTCAGCAAGTCTCCCAGACTTATGTTCACCACTTCTGTCTGTCCATCCGTCTGAGGATGATAAGCCAAACTAAACAACAAGTTAGTTCCCATATTCTTCCAATACACCTCTAATGAATTTGAAAAGTACTTACAAAATAATGGTATTAAACATCAGACCACCGTCCCTTATACTCCGCAATAGAACGGTGTAGCAGAGCGCATGAACAGAACTTTTCTTAATATGGTAAGGTCAATGATGTTTTTTCATAATGTCAGGTTGATGTTTTGAGGAGAAGCAATACTTTGTTCCGTTTATATTCACAATCGTTGTCCTTCTACTGCCATTAATAATAAGTCCCCTTATGAATTATGGTATAATCATCTTCTTGTTGTTCAACATTTTAGAGTTTTTGGTTCTCCATGTTATGCATTAATTCCTAAACAACAACGTGACAAATTGGGTGCAAGAAGTCGCAAATGTCTTTTCTTGGGGTATTCTAATACCTCCAGATCTTATTGATTGTATGATGAGGAAAACAAGAATTTTTTATTTCAAGAGATGTTGTTTTTCTCGAATTTGCTAAAGATGCTTCTACTATTGATAAGCAACTCAATCATTTGGATAGATTCTCTTCCAAGAAGTTTTATTATGAATGGGATAATGATCTCCCACATCTTGAAGGGGGGATTCATATTCTAGACCAGTCTGTGGATTTTCCTTCAACAACACCGGAGAATGAGACCACATCAAAGAATGAAGAAAAATTAGTTGATAGCAATGTTTTTGATGATAATAATGTTTCTATAGAAGAACAATTGGTTGATAATAATGTTCCTACTGAGGAAAAATTGGAGGATAATAATGGTCCTGAAGAACCTATTTCAAACACTCTTGAATCTGAGAAAACATTGCAACAATCAATACGCAGATCAACACGAACCAAGACAATGACAAGGTTTGGTGAATTTGAGTTAAACTTTTCTGCTGTTAATGAACCTACTACTTTTGAAGAAGCCACTAGTTGTAATGAATGGAAAGCTGCAATGCAAAAAGAGTATGATGCTCTTATTAAAAATGACACTTGGAGGTTGGTGGATCCTCCTATTGGCATCAAACCAATTGGTAGTAAGTGGATTTATAAAAGTAAATATAAAGCTGATGGTTCTCTTGATAAGCACAAAGCAAGACTTGTAGCAAAGGGGTATGCACAAAAAGAAAGTATTGATTATACAGAAACATTTGCTCCTACAACAAAATGGGGCACTATTATAACCTTATTTTCTCTTGCAGCTCAAAAAGGATGGAAAATACATCACATGGATGTAAAAACTACTTTCTTAAATGGAGATTTAAAAGAAGATGTTTATATGTTGCAGCCAGAGGGTTTTTCTGTTAAAGGAAAAGAACATAAAGTATGCAAATTGATAAAATCATTGTATGGTTTAAAACAAGCACCTTGTGCTTGGTATGAAAAGTTAACTGAACATCTTCTCAAGTTGAATTATAAGCATTTCAATCTAGATGATGCAACTTGATTTGTGAAGAAAGTTGGAAGATTGGTTGTATATCTAGTTGTCTATGTAGATGATTTGCTTATCACAGGAAATAATGATGATTATATAGCATCTATTAAAAAGGAGTTGCAAAAGGTTTTTGATATGACAGATTTGGGATTACTACATTATTAGCTAGGGATCGAAGTAGATAAAAAACCGAAGCACATTTTTATTTCTCAGAAGAAATATATTGGAGAACTATTGAGCAAATTTGAGATGAAGGATTGTAATCCTATTTCTACTCCAATGGAGCAGAATCTAAATCTTACTTCAAATGAAGGTAGTGCATTTGAAGATCCAACAAAGTACATACATCTTGTTGGAAGTTTAATTTATCTTACTACTACTCGTCCTGACATAACTTTTGTTGTAGGAATACTTTCCAGGTTTATGCATCAACCCTGTGAAGGTCATTGGACAACAACAAAACAAGTGCTCAAATATTTAAAAGGCACTCAATCATATGGCATCAAATATTCTAAAGTTTCAGACTTCCATCTCATTGGTTATTCAGATTCTGACTTTAATGGAGATAAAGAGAATGGGGTGTCTACTTCAGGTTATTTGATGAATCTTGGATCAACAGCCATCACTTGCAGATCACGAAAGCAATCAGTTCCTACTAATTCTACAATTGAAGCCGAATACGTTGCAGTAGCTCAAGCCACAAAAGAAATCATTTGGCTTTGGGAAATTCTTGAAGACTTGTAGGAGAAACAAATGAATTTAATGCCTCTCTTTGTTGACAATACTTCTGCAATACAATTGGCCAAAAATCCTAAATTCCATGATCGAACCAAACATATCAACACCAAATATCATTTGATTCGACATCATGTTGAGGCCAAAACCATTCATCTCAATCATTGTTCCACTTCAGAGAAAATTGCATACATCTTTACTAAATCTTTGGGTCGAGAGAAATTTGAAAAATTTCGAATGATGCTTGGGATGACAAATGTCCCTTCGGATTAAGGGGGGAATGTTAACTAATTCGGTGGTTTAATTGTCCGTAACTGTATCTGCCCTTAATTGTAACTGTCTGTAACTATCCTATACTATATGTATTCTCTTCACATTAATAAAAAGATGAATGTGCTTGGTGTGAACTGTGGAGTTTTGTTATCTGGCCTATGTACAATAGTGGTCATTAAGAGAGACTTTATTAAGGTTTTTGAAATCATACACAATCTGATTTCTCCACTCTTCTTGCTGGTTGGAACTAAATTTGATACCCATTTAGAAAATATTAATGGGACAATGTGATCCAGGTGGATATCGGTGGCCACCCACCTTTTCCAAATGGCTCAAAATGACTTTTTGGCAATTTTGGCGATTTACTATTTTTAGCAGGTTTTAACTTCTGGGGCCATTTTGAGCGCCCAAATGAAGGTTTTTCGAGATCAAGGTTCTCAATGATATCCAAAGGAATTATTGATCCCCCAAAATTAATCTCCTCGATGATACCTTTCCAACGAGCTATCACACACCTAAAACGAAGATTGTATGCAAAAGTTACGACCCCGGGAAGTTGATGTACTCACTTACCCAAACGGGGCCCACATGACTTTTGGTGCTTCATCTCCCAGGGTTAGGTTTTTGGATGTCTATGGTTTTTGGAATTCCTGCTTATTGTAAAAATTCCTTCAGAGCCTCATTGTAATCATCTTCTTGCGAATGCGAGTAGCCGTCACATCTCTTCTCAGAGATAAGTTGCCACCATTCTAGCGAGTCTTCCACTCTGTATTTTTACAATCTTTGTACATTTCTTTCATATAAATCGTGTATTACTGTATATATGTGTTTATGGTTGCATCTCTGATACATTTTTGTTATATTATTGAATACATGCGATATCTCTGTGCATTTCTTTATTATATCTCCGATCTCATTTCGTGCAGAAAATAATCCAGATCAGTGGTATCAGAGCAGGCTGCTCTTGATCATTTTTTCAGTGCATTTCCCCGACGAGGTCCGAGTATAGAAATTTGGGTCTTGAGATTGTTTCTCTTGAAGACAATCACTTCGCACACCCAAGAAACCCTCAATGGCGGAAGAAAATAAAAATGACGGAGCAGACAATCTTATCATTCTATTGCTTGAGCAAGCTCTCACGCGACAGGGGGACGAAATGATGGAGAATTTTTCCCACATCCTTCAACATCTGCCGATAGAATCAGGCACATATTCATCAAGCGACCACTTTGGAGCACCTCACCTTTCAAGGTATAAGTTAATTTTGATATTCCTACATTTGAAGGACAGATAGATGTAGAAGCCCTAGAAAAATGGTTAAATCTGCTAGAAGGTTATTTCTTTGTTCACAAATTTTCCGACAAAGAAAAGATCACCTTTGCACTCCTTAAATCTCTCCCTCATGTCAAACATTGGTGGGAAACTTACTGGGAGCAAAGTTCCACAGAGGAGTCTGGAATATATGAGTCTGATCCCACTTGGGATTTTTTTGTGGATGCGGTAAAGGAACAGTATTACCCTTTTGGCAACTACGAAGACCAATACATGAGATGGACCACACTATGGCAAGAGAGGGGAAAAGCAGTTCTGGAGTTCACCAATACCTTCCATACCTTGCACACCAAGTTGGGTATCAAAGACTCTGAGAAACATTTGGTTCTGAAATACCGTGGGGCTCTACACAGATACATCCAAACTGAA